>BLKR01005372.1:0-82220 GCA_011170035.1 Teleogryllus occipitalis
TCTCCCTTTCAAAAATTCAAAATTTAAGTAGTATATGACTTAGTGTAGGGATCACAGAATTTTGAAAATGTGCACACAATTCACTTTTCCCCATAGCACGTCATACGCAGTTTTTAACGTTTTTTTTGACGTAAAATAAATAAAAAAAGGAAGATGGAGGACAGATTGCGCGCGGTCCGTGGCCCGTTTGGTAGGTTACTGCTCCGGCATTAAGTGGCGGGACTCGGACCATCAGGCACGCCCTCTCGTCTGACCACGCAAACGCCTACATTTCTTTAATGATCGAGCGTAGAAAGAAGATATTACTCGATTTTTGAATCTAGTTCAGGGACGTCTTTTAGGTTTGAGGACCATTTACATGCAGTAAATCGACAACATGGGACAGCCGGTTTTACTTCCTCTCCGAAGGAAGGCGTACGAAGGATTTTGTCGCCAATAAACATCCACGGCTTTGATCGAGTTTGAACTCACAAATTTGGATACAAGAGCTCGGTTCGCTAACCATTATACCATCGAATCCGCAAGCATAGGAGAAATGCCGCTACCTCTTGTCTCTAAAATGCATTATACTCATGGTACTAATGACTCTGTCTCCCCCACTATTTACTCTGTCAACCCCATGTACAAAATTCAATTATTTTCCTAATGATGATTGTCATCTGATTTTCTGCGACAGTTTGTGATTTCGAAAAAACAAATACAGTTTATTGTTCCTTCTTTACTTTGGCACATACATAAATTGTATGAATGTCCAATCTGCCCATTATTAAAGTGCATTTTTACATCAAGCAATCTAAAAACAAAGTTATCTATTTTTTGGCAGGAGATTAATGCTTTGCTGAGATTGCTTTGAATAAACGTTGAAACGTGTAATTGTCTGGATCTGAAATTTTTATAAACATTTGAAAAATTGAAAAAAGATTCAAGGTCAGCAGGTGTACACGACAAGTGTAACTGTATTAAGGTCTAACAGAAAAAGTCTAATAAAATGTGATCTACAGCTATATTAAGTCTAATGATTAAACGTCCACAGCTAAAGTGTCTACCAACAAAAATATCTACTAACTACAAATCACTATATCAGCTAAACATCTACAAGCTAAAAGTCTGACAGAAATGCCTATGAATTGTGTGTTAAAATATTGTATATAATGTTATAATAAACATTCGTCACCGACTTGTAATTTTTGCCACAGACGAAGCTCTAAGACTTCTGTCACTCAAACCACTTATCACAGGAGATGGCACATTTAGAACTGTTTCTTCCATATTTTATCAATTGTATACCTCACATGGCAAGGTAATAGTAACATATATCCTTTGGTGTACTGTATTTGCCCACGGAAAATGGAGACATATAAATATACTTCGACGTATTAAAAATGATTGTGAACGGTTGGGGTATGACCTCAAGCCTGAAATTAAACTGATGGATTTCGAATTGGCAGCTATGAACGCCATGAGAAGACATTTTCCTGAAGCTCAGGTGAAGGGCTGTCTGTTTCATTTCTCACAATCGATGTGGAAAACAGCAGTCAATGAAGGGCTAAGGAAGCTTACAACAACGACGACAATTTGACAGTGAAACAAGAGGTTAGGCAGCTCAAGGGTCTGCCCTTCGTATCTCTTAATGAAGTCGCCGTAGCCTCCGAGTATTTGCACGAAACAGTAAGTCAGGAAGTGGAACCCATAGTCAGCTTAAGGAAAGCACACACAACAATGGTGTCCTTGAAGATGAAGGCGTCAAGTGATACCTTCACGTTTCCCGTCTGATACTTCTTGGATTGTGCATGAAATGGTGTTAAATGAGTTTCAGAGAACCATAAATAACATCGAAGGATGGCATAGCAAATTTCAAAAAAATTATTGTAACTCAACATACAAGCATTTGGAATTTTCTAGTTTTTATCAAACGCGATCAGAGAGACAACGAAATATTTATTACACAACTTCTAGTAACACAAGATTAAACAATCATATTAAAAAATCGTATCGTGCCAATGTGAAGCGAGATGAAATAATGGTATTGCGCTATGAAGACTATGCACAGCGAAATTAAATACTCGCATAGTTGGGAGGATTACGTTATTGCCTGAAATTGCCAGCAGTTGAAGTAGAAGAATCTAATGAATGATTTGAATGAAATTCTGTCCTACTCATGTACTGCATATATTTTATAAATATATTTTTATTGAGACAAACATGCATTTATAATTACACTTACTAAGAAGTCTACATATAAAAAGAATCTAAGCATGAAATTTGTTAGAGTTATTTGCAATATTTATTTTTGCATGTAGACCTCTGTGCCTGTAGAATTTAATCAATAGACATTTCAACATGTAGACATACTTGCATTAGACATTTTTTTATGTAGACTAGCACCATGTGCAGACATTTATTATGTAGTCCTATTAGAGTAGACCAAGTGTCATTAGACCCCAAATATTAGACCTTATTCATACAGACCTTCTGACTTCCCGATAAACGAAAAAAAACAATATTTTTTAAATTTAGATGTTTCTAATTTGACTGATCGATAATATGAATATCATGTGGAATAAATAATGTTGGTTACAAACACAACTGTTGAATTTTTAGTAATTAAATTGGTTCAAAGAATTGGTCGCCCCGACTGGGATTCCTACCCAGTTCTTCAGTTTACGCTCGACTGCTCTGACTACTAAGCTACGGAGGCAACCAATCCATACAACAGTGTTCACGAGCGCAATTATAGGTCCTTGTATGTATGTAATTGTCACCTTTCCCGTCATCTTGTTGGACGACATTACGCTCTTTGAACAAAGGTAATTACTAAAATACATTGTTACTCAGTAACATTGTAATTGGTAACAAGTAATTGTTTTCACCTTACACTCTTCATATGTCCATGTAAACGTGCAATTTCATATTACAACGACTGTTGCGAAAAAAAGACTTAAAAACTTAAAAATAGATTGCATGATTTAATCATTGTTAACTTCGTATTTTTTTCCTTCCTGAAACATAAAGAATTCGATTTTTGTATATGAGTTATCGAGAGTAATGCATTCGAAAGAGTGGTGCCCCAAAATATTCGTAGACATTATCTGAAATCATTTTATGTCACCGTGTCGGAATGAATTTCTAACAACCTATCGGTGAACATACAGAAAGAATATTCCAGATCCATCCTCATTTTTCGTAGAACAATTAACAACAAGAAATTAAGAGCTTTAATTTTGAGCAAATATGCAAACTATCTCTTTCAAGAGTCGAAACTGGCATTGGGAAAAATCGGTGAGTAAATGATGCAACTTCACGAAATAGAATACGTTGATATTTTACTGTATGAGAAAACAGAATTTTCCTTTCTGACGTAAATTGATGCTTTTACTTTGGTATAGAAGTTGGACCTTAATTTTTTTCAAAATATGAGAATAATAAATTATGACTGTCAGAAATTATATTATTTATAATTAAGTATTTGAACGAGGTATGTGTTAAACAATTTTTGAAGACAATCATTTTGGAGTGGGAACTGAGTATTTGGTTTCTGACGTAAAAATTAAATGTAAATAGTATTACCCATGTTAAATATTGAGCCCTTTTGGACACCAGAATTGTTGGCGTGTAATGGTGGATAATTAGAGATAAATAGGAATGGTCTGACAAAGCACTATCTTCTTGTCATCAGTGATGTAATGTGTACCCAACTACTAGACCTGTACCCAACTTCGAGAGCAAATAGATCAATATCAGTCACTGCTGCATTGCTGCATCAGAAGTGCTGCTAGAACCATAACAATTGACAATTACATATGTTTGAAATTTTTCAGTCAGTGTAATAATAACTTGAACTAGTAGTAATTTGTATTGGCTAACTTCATACGTTAATGTGTTTGAAATCTTTCAATATTGTGTAATGTTTCACAATGTAGAGATCGACCAGAAAGTACTGTTATTCTCCTAATCAATACCTAAGTCAGGATTGATTCTTCGATATGCCATTTAAACCAAATTGTTTTTAAAATCTTTGAATATCAGTAACAATAATTTTAAAAAATTCTGCTAGAAACTCAATACCTGGGTGCAGTTCAAGCACTGCCGTCAAGAAGAATTCGAGGAAGGGTAGATTTCCGTGCTTTCTCCCATCAATACCAGACGATTCTTTCCTCATCCTTGTCCCATCGTCTCTCCTTACACTCCACTTACACGTTTTACACAATTACAGATTTCGGGAGTACCGTCGGGGGAATACAGTGAGGTTGGTGGCTCGCTGAAAAAGATACCAGGAGGCAGAAAAACCCCAATCCATCGTGGACAGCATCAAATCTCTTTTTTGCATTGGAAGAGGAAAACTGCCACCTCCCAGAATTAAACGTTGACTATACTTATGGGACTAATGTCTTCAGTAGTTGACGCGCTATAAAGACTCATGTTCCCATTAAAACCAATTCTTTCATTCTGTAATGTGAATCTACATAGGGTGTTTCAATAAGAACTTTACAAGTTTGAAGGCTCATATTGGTTTATTCATTTAACTTGCTGACTTTGTTTTGGTGCTAATATTTACCGAAATGCATCAAGTTTTACTTAACAGATTCAAATTTTACTTAAAGAGATTCAATGTGGCTTCCATTGGCGGCACATATACCATTGGACGTCTATTTCTTGCCAAACTCTCTGCACCTTGTCAGGGTTTGCGAGGCAATTTATAGGTTTTAGCTCTTGTAGAAAACCTGGTAAGAGTGAAAAAGACGTTATCCTTGATGAACTCTTGAAAGAAAAAAAAAAAGATGTGCTATATCTGGTAAACGTGGGGGGCATGTAATTTCCGCACCTCGGCCCAACCAACCACCATGTAGCATTTCCAAACAAACATCCTTAAGTGCAGTCTTATGAGCTTATTTTAGTTCTTGCACCATTGTGAACTTGTATGGTTTGAGGTGCAACCGTTTTCTCAAGACACGCCAAATGTTCGTATGTAGGACGTCCAGCTGTCGAGAAGCGCACTAGGTTGATTTTGTAGGACTGATAACGAAGCCTCACTTGCTGTAAGTCGTTAGACGCATGGAGTCGACCTGAGGATTTGCTGTGTCAGACAATACATCCAGTTTCATTAAACCACTTGTGCCACTCATAAGCAGTAGGCGTACAGGAAGGATATTTACTATACTCTGTACGCAAATTACGTGGCACAGTTGTTGCAGGCTTCACATTTTTAAATCAAACACCCAGCGAGCACGTTCGGGGTTGGTTAAGATAGCGACAGGTTCAGGACCGGCAAATCTTTTCTGAATCTGCTGCTAGTGCTTGCGGTGCCGCGATTCTGTACTACAGGACCACACGAGCATAAACTTGATCTATTTACATTCAAGATTGGGCGAAAACTAGGTCTCTGGATCGTTTGAATGGGCTTGTACGAGCATTCAAACTTGTAAAGTCCTTATTAAAACACCCTGTATATTAGTTATATCATAATCTAAACCTTATCCCAGTTAGCTGGGATCGGTTTTTTCGGACCGCTAAATACAATCCATTCTGATTTAACTGTGATTTTACAACTAGCTATCGGCTAACATCAACCTCCAACCTGGCACACCAAACTTCGTGAATCCATCTTTGATTTTTGATTTAGACTGTCATTTTTACAACCGGCTGTCAGCCTGACGTCAACCCCCAACCCGGCGGACCAAACTTTGTAACTTCATGTAGTTCACGAAATCAGCTTAGCCACGCCGATTTTGTGGTCGTGGCCATTTCACTAAAACAATTCCAGCATTCTTCTAGATGACCGAGGGAAACCACGAAAAACCCCGGTGAGGATGGCCGGCGCGGGGATTGAACCGGGCTTCCCGATTGCGAGGTCAGCGCGCCACGCCCCTAATTCACTATACTCGGACCGGGAGTGGTTGCTCAGTGCATCAATTGATGTCACTGCAGCGCCTCTGATCGGTTGGTCCTAGGGTCGAGTCCCGATGGCGGCAGGATTTTTGACACTAGCTTTTCAGCTAGGTTGAATTCAATTGCTGTCTGGAGGAGAAATCTAGCGGCCGGCTGCTTCGATCGGTATATTTTCGTGGTTTCTCCGATCAACATCAGGCGAATGACAGAGCAGTACCCTAACAAACGGGCCACGGACCGCGTGCGATCTTTCCTTCCTCTTCATTGTCCTATCCTCTCCCTTTACACACACACTTACAGTAATATGCACTACACTACCGCATATTCCGGGAGACCGGTCGGGAGCTTAGAGCTTGTCCCAGCTGGGGCGGTGCCCCGCTGGTGGGAGAGTCCGGGTTAGGGGGAAACTCCGCTAGCCGACGGTAGGTCGGTGCCGGATCTCGCCATCTAGCGGGGGAAGATCACCGCCATCTCCCGAGGAAAAAAATACACTACACTTATGGGACTAATGACCTACGCTGTTGACGCACCCGGAATCACTAACCAACCAATCAACCACTACACTCATTATCTATATATTAGGTACAATCTTTAAAAAAATGTTTTCGAATTTGATTATGCTGAAAGTGTTCGTAATGTTCCATTGGAATGACCTGTCGAAGATTACTAGATGAAATAACGAGTATTTCTGAGAAGACATGTGGCAATTTGTTTAGTTAAATAAAATAATAATGAAACATTCCAAAGAAGTTCGGACAGGTGAATATTTGATGACCATTGGGAGGAAAAGTTTGAGAAAGTTTCCGGAAAATAATACTAAAAGGTGCGAGGTAACGAGGGAAATTCAAAGAATTCTTAGACTTCCTGTCACCTTGTCTTAGAGTAAACAAACTTGCGATGATGAATGGTGCATGTCAGATGAGGTACAAATGACGACCGAGTGAAGGTAAGGAGTAGGCTAGCTTTAGCAGAGGAATGGAGATACAATGCTTAAAATTGTCTTAAGAGCTTGTTCTCGAATTTTAGACTTTTCATCTCTGTACATTCTATATACGACCAATCTGTGTAGAATTTGTGGCGGACAAAGGTAGTTCTTCCATTTTCATTGCTTCTTATATCACCATGTCCCTATTACTGTTCATCTAATCATTATTGCCATAATCCACACAGTAAATTATAACTAATTGGTCACGAGGTCTCTCAAGTTGGAGGACACTTAAATTCTGGTGAAAAAATAATGATGGTCGTGTTAAAATTTTAAAACACTTATAAACAAAAATATACGGTTAAGCATTTTTTATAATAACTAACTTTTAATGATGTTTTCTATTTCAATATTAAACTCTATCTTATTCATAATGATACCATTCAGTCACCTTCATAGAGCAATTTTGTCACAGTTCAATCGAAATTGCTGAAATGTTCGTACGATTAAAAGACAGGAAGAAAAGTGATTAGAAGAAAAGAGACTAAAACACAAACTGTTTTTTGGATAGAAAGTTTGTTTGTCAATACCTTTAAAGTAAATATTGTAGTATTACTAGACGTAGAAAATAATTGGCACTGTAAAAAGGAGGGAGAGAACAGGGTACACTCTAGTAATGTGCAAAATAGGCTATACCATCAAGTCACTTTTTTCTCTATCTGAAACGTTAATCATTAAGAACTATATTTGTCGACATTTTTCACGTTTTGCCGTTTATTTTCTTAATTTTATCAAAATAAAAATGAAATTAGATGTTTAGTAATAAGTATTTGTAAATGAATGATATTAACAGAACTCCATTTCGAATATAGACATCTACTTGCAGAATCACTTGGGGTAATTATTTTGTTTTTACGCTAACACAAAAATACAGATTACATGGAAAACAACATTACCATCCTATCTCGTCTCATGGTACGACACACTGTTCACCCTTCGTATGTCGCCCACAAGTCGTATGTCAGTTTTTTGCTTTCGTCTCCCCTCTACCGTGACGCCGGAAAGTTAACTACAGCTTTCGCTGACGCTAAAAAGCTTTCGTGTGGAGGGGAGGAACATGGCGGTAATCTGAAGGGAGGCGGTGGAGTTGTCTCTTATGAATAAACTAGTGATGCTTCATCAGCACATACTTTCTCATGTTGTTGGTAATGCTTAAGGAATATTGGATCTTTCTACCTACTAACACTTCTCCCATTACTTAATAAAACTTCTGTGTAAAGCGCGAGAAGAAAAAACACATCTTTTTTTTAAAGATTCAAAAGTTTAAATGACAATGGCTTTCTGTCATTGCATTCAGAGTTTTATACTGTACAAGAGCTTTAAAGAAAACAAACATCTGACTAGGCTGGGATTTGAACTCTAGCACTAAGATTCACCAGAAAAGTAATATTCGTTGGCGTTTTCAAAACTTGTGTATTATCACTAGTCCATTTAAAACGCTACATACATTATTTATGTTCCAATGATTTTAATACGAGTAAATTATAATGCACAAAGTAAAATGAAGGAAACGGGAAAAACAGGAAAATAAAATGAAGGAATAAATGTTTCGTAAATAACTAAACTGCGGAATTTTGCCTATTGGCTTATTTTTTCCCTCAATGTAAAATGCAATATTTTAGGTTTACTTTATTTTAGGTTATTCATTCATTTTGAGGCATTAGGAATATTATTAGGGAATTTTGTTATTTTGTAGTGTATACATTTGTCTGAACAATGATGAAAGCAAACATACCATGAAGGTAATTACATTATGTTTACTTAAACAAATTTCTACACAAGTACAAAAGTAAGGATAAGAAAAATGTATAGTACAGTTTTAAATGGCTATTGTTTTACATTTTTAAACGCCCATTATTTTACATTTTTAACGCCCATTATTTTACATTTTTAAATGCCCATTATTTTAAATTTTTAAATGTCTATTTTTTTATGCCTATTTTACATTTTGTACGCCTAATTTGCCTGCCTATTTCTACAGTTTTTTGCCTATAAATCCGAAGCTTAAAAACAATAATCACTTTGTGACAAGTTAATTATGAAGTCTGTTTAACTTTTGTTTTAACAGAATCAAAATTGTTTTTAAATCAACTTTTGTTTTAACTCTTACATAAATTTCAATAGTTATTTAAGTTTTGTAGTTCTTTGAAAGTGCCTAATCGAGTAAGATTGTAAAAAAGTGAAATACAATGAAACTTTGGGTCAAAGATTCTGATCCAAAATATTTTTTATTGGCTGCTATCCCCACTACACAACGAAAAATCTGCTCTTCTCGTTTTAATTTTCAACGTATTTGTGATTAATAATTTTAGAAGCTTTTTGAGAAATTGTGATTTAAAATTCATATTTAAAAGGATATTTTCAATTTTCAAAAATTATAAAGGATTTGAACTGAATCTTGTTTGAAAATATTGTAATGCGTCCCGCCATAACCGTCTTCTGTGCATCCCTGTAAAGAGCTTCTCTTTGTCCAAGGCAAAACTTACTCCGTCGAGTGTAAACGTGGTACGAGCACGTACGTGCTTTGTTTTACATCCCTGCGGTACCCCTTTATTGAATTCGGCCGTCTGAGCTTGGCATCTTTTAGCTCCACACCAGCCAACCGTCTCGCGAAAATTCGGAACAACTCTTTTCCGACCCCCATTCGGCAGACAACGATCTCCTGATGACCTTTCCGATAGACATCCTTCCCCGTCGTCTCTTTTTATGCCAGGTCGCGTATTTCCACACAGGTTCTTTACGGAGACTCGAAACTAAGTTATTGTATCGGCAGAGGTGGATTGCTGGGAGAAACTATAACTTCAACCTAGCGTTATGTAATTCTCGAGAAACGAAAAACTTTTGAACGTTAGCAATGTTCAAAAATTTACATATTTCAGTGAAATCAAGATCTAGCGTATTAAGCGTTCTTTACGCCCTCCGAAGAAAATTAAATTTAAAGAATTTGAGCGATTTTTGAGAAAATTTTGAATTTGTATGGCAGAAAGACAGACCGGCAGAGAGGCAGGTAAAAAGACAGAGAGGCAGGCAGAAAGACAGACGAGTAGGCAAAAAGAGACAGACAGAGAGGCAGGCAGGCAGAAAGAAAGATAGAGAGGCTGGCAGAAAGACGAACAGAGAGACGGATTCAAAAGTAGACAGACTGACACAAAAGTAGCCAGACAGAAAGGCAGCAGATACGCAGAAAGACAGACAGGCAGAAAGACAGCTAGGCAGAAAGACACAAAGAGACACACGTTTTGCTGCCAACCAACTTTGCGGTATCAACGTGGTTTCTGGATACACAGTGTGTTAGAAGAATAGTGAGATAGAAAAGTCTTTTCGCAGTGGCATGTTGCAGCGTGAGAGTGTTTAGTATCATAAAATTATCTTGGTTAGACGAACAGCACCTTGAAACAAAAGAAAACGCAAATTGTGTACTCACCACAATCATAATAGATGCTGAAAGTGTTATCCCCTTCATTTGTTTCCCACCGGGAGCGGTAGCTCAGTGCATCAACTGATGACTGCAGCGCCTCTGACCAGGAGGTCCTAGGTTCGAGTCCTGATGGATCAGATTTTCGTCACTAGCGTTTCAGCTAAATCGAATTCAGTCTCTGTCTGGAGGATAATTCTAGCGGCCGGCTGCTCTGATCGGTAGTGTCCGTGGTTTCTCCGATCAAACCAGGCGAATACCGGAGCAGTACCCTACCAAACGGACCACGGACCGCGCGCGATCTGTCCTTCCTCCTCCTTGTCCTATCCTCTCCCCTTACACACACACTTACACTAACATGCACTACACTACCACATATTCCGGGAGACCGGTCGGGAGTTTGGAGCTTGTCCCGGTTGGGGCGGTGCCCCGCTGGTGGGAGAGTCCTGGTTAGGGGGAAACCCCACTAGCCGACGGTAGGTCGGCGCCTGATCTCGCCATCCAGCGGGGGAAGACCACCACTATCTCCTGATGGAAAAACATGCACTACACTCACGGGAATAATGACCTAAGCTGTTGACGCGCCCAGAATCACCAACCAACCAAACCAAACCAAACCAAACCAACGTTTTAGCACGAGAGAAACATCTTACCCTGCTGTACCTCATTTTTGTGACTATTGACCACAGTTGACTCACCCAGACACATCAATCAATCAACTTTAAATTAGTGGTGCTATAACAGCATGTACTTTCTCGCCCGTATTTTCATGCAAAATTACGCGAAAAATACTCACATTTTTGAAAAAGTGTACATGACCTTATTTCGAAATCTATCTTTAAGAAACAGATTTCATTAAGGGAAAATCTTTATCTTTAATATTTTAGTTGTATGACGACTCCGAAAAAATTTTGAACATAAAAGTTCTTCACACTGACCAACAAAAAAATTAAGCAAAAACAATATCATATTTTTGAAAATTTGGAAAATGTCCCAGGAGCTTCATTTAAAGAACTCTCCAAAATTAAAATATCAATTTCAAATTCGAGGAGCCGCGATATCAACTAGATTGATCGGGGAATATCAATTTTGGAGACAATCAGCTGAACGGTGTAGCCGCTAGCGTTGTTCACAGACAGACATTTCGTCGTCAATCGATTTTTCGGTGTCAAGGACCCAGAAAACATGGATTCTGGATACACCACGTGTAAGAGAATTCTTTCTAAATTTAGGATCTGAATCTTATACTAACTTAATCTAGCATTTTTTCGTTGCCTGGGTCTTCTATTAAGTTTTTTTCTCCAAAATTCACCGTTTTTTCGCAAAGCTTTTCATAAATTTCTCTCTATCAAAATTATGGTGGCCAGAAAGTAAAAACACATGCACGCGAAAGTTATCCGTAAGAGTGTATACTAATTTAAACTTATTTTGTTCAAACATTAGTCCGGCAAGGGCCAAATATTTTCTTACTATCTTGAATAACAGAGATTTTACTTTCATTTAAAGTATTTTTTTTGAAGGGGTTCTTCACCGTTTTCGACCAAACAAGCATACTACCTTTTTTATTACTTTTCCACTTTTTTCTTCATTAAAATCATACTCCACAGTAGTAAAAATGAACTGACACATAGAAATATCTTTCTTCAAGAAAAAAAAAATGCTTTTAACTTTTTAAAAAATATTTTTTTATGAAAAATCAAAATTCAACCAGTTTTTCCATGCACTGACTAAGTGTTTCCCTCATAACTCAAATAATTTTGAAGTTTTGAACAAAATTCTTTTTTAATTTGTTGGCAATATTTGCATGTACAAAACCACGATCTTTTATTTAGATCTCTGGATAAATAATATTTTTAATTTGAATCCAAAATTACTATATTGATTATTAATTTTTTATTAGTTTCTTTCGGTTTTGTAATTTTTTATCACAAAAACTATTCATCTAAAGTATATGATTTAGCATGGTTTTGTAGGTAATACTTGGTTAAATGGATCCTAAAACTTTCATAGCTTTAAAAAGATTAGTTTTTGAGTTATAAGGGAATCGGGTCTTCAAAACGGTAATTCTGAAAATCAGGGGACGAAGTTAGATAAATGAAATTTGCTTACCTTACTACTCTAATAGATGATTGATTCAGGGACATACCATTTAAATCATAATTCGAAAACTATTGCAGGTATAGAAATTTTTTTCATATAAACATTCATGAATAATAAATAATGCATAGGAAAAAATTTTTCAAAAACCGATTTTTTAAGGTTTTAAGGTGTATCTTCCCCCTTAAACTGCCTACTGTAACTGAACGGAGGCAGCGACGGAGAAGACTTGTCAGAGCACTCTTCCTCCAGAACTCCAATCCTGGCAGGGGCAGGGCCTTTTTAACAGCATTTTTAGGGGCAGCCCAGATTAATTTGAGGGCCTCTTATTCTTACTTTCACCTATCTATAAACCCCCCCTAATTTTGATGCTGGAATATAAAGAAAATCCTATCAATTCACATTGCATTTTGTATTTTTTAAAAAATATTTTAAAAGTATTTTTAGTATCGCAATTTAACATTATTCAAAGAAAAAATTAAACTACATTTATAAGTAATTAAGAATAACAAATTTATAATTACATTGAAAAAGACTATAAATAAAATAGTTTTAATTTTTATTGAATTGTACTATATGAAACAAACGTATCAACCAGCAACATTCATTATTATAAATATTATCTAATGGTGCGCGACACAATACTCCGTTAGGCAAATATTTGCGTATAGTTTAATCATACATCATAAGTTTTTTTAATTTTATTTTGTGAAAAAATTAGTATTAAATATTGTTAATAACTATCGGGGCCTTGAACATTCGTAGACCTGGGCTCGTGCATTGGGGCAGGAGTATTCGGGCAGCGGCATCCAGGCAACGACACTGGGCATCCAGACAGTGACATTGTAACCCAGGCACGGGCGCCCAACACACTCACTGTACTTGAATCGTTGGCTTGTAACTGCATCCTAGACCCAGCTTCTACCGACCAGTGTGTTTGAACAGATAAAGCCTTGGAGACGACCGATCAGTGCAGTCGGCTTCTTTAACGTTTATCCAAGCAGCATCAGCATCAACGGAGTGATTTATCTGCTGTTCAATATCCGCGCATCGTCCGGATTCGAAACTACAACCTCCAGGTTTACGATGCTTCAGTTCGAACTCGCAACTATGTACGCTATCAGCGCCTGCAAACTGCGTTTCTATTCTGTTTCTTTTTTTTCTTCGCATATTTTATTCCGGATCTCGTATTCGCGGGCTTCATCTCTTCCACGGTTATTGAGCTTTCAAAGCACGTTTTTGCAGCGTGCTGCCAAGAGGAAAGAAGAAGAGCTATAAAACTTTCCACAGCCCTCCGCTGTCATTTGTCATCCGAAGCAACTTTCGTCCTGCTATAAGAAACTCTAACCGCAAAAAATAGGCAATTTAATACAATAAATCAATATGAACTTGAGCGCCTATATATTAGGACTAATCTTTAACCACCTACTACTTCACAGAATGAAAATTACGTCTAATAAAAAGGTTTATTTGCATAATTATAAGTGAGGTCTTATAGAGAGTCGTTCTGAGGATATGTATCGATGAACAGGAAATAAAACGCATATCAGAAGCACATTGGAAATACATAATAGTACAGTGACGTGGTCGTAATATGGTACTATTTAATCGAGTCATGAAAAAGTAGAATATAAAAAGATAGTTTATTTGAAATTTCAAGAATATTCGTAAAAATAGGAAACATCTGAATATAGTTTTTCCTTTGCAGGATCTATTGTTCACTTCAAGTTAAGAAGAAGGAAACTCAAGTACTCTGAAAAAATGCCCTTTTTCAAATCATTTTGTGCCATGCAATTACTTCGAAATTTTGAGAATTTGAAATATTTCCCTACAAAGTTAATATTTTAATTACAAGGTATATTCTTGAATCAATAGCCACCTTATTACTCTAGTATTTTCAGTTATCCAAGAAACGAATTAATTGCATCTGTATTAAAAAGCCTTCCACTGCTGCACCTCGTACAGGATTTGGATTATGTTGTGTGATTTCGTGTGTTTTGTATTCAACACCATTAGGAACTCGGTATGACGTTTTTATGTCACAGCATAAATTATAAATGGACCTTTATTCTAAACTCTTCGTTCACATTTATTGTGTGCGTGTGTGTGTATTGTGTTTGAGAGAGCAAGTGAAGGATATGGGAATTTATTGGGCATCTAATGAAGCATTAATTGGCTTTCTCGTTTGTATTGTGTGTTCTCAATATGGTTCATTATCGGTATTTAAATCACTTCCCCATTATCGACAAAACGGGGAATTTGGCTCTAAGCCAAGCTAAGAAAGCATTCATTTCGTGCTTGACCGTCGAGCTGTACGCACCACTCTCGTTAGCTAGCGCTGCGACCAGAGATACGCCCCGTGCCGGGGATTAAGCGCTACGGTTCAGTGTCAAGTGTATTTCTTAGTGCGAACACTACTTACTAATTATATACGTTTTTAAATCTGTGAACGTGTCAATTGTGAGTGTCTACTTTAAGTTCTACTTTGTGTGGAAAATCTGCCTATTCTTCGACGACTTTTCTGCAAGACTTCTTCATCACCGGTCATGGAAGAACCAACAGACCCATTCCCGAAGCTGTATCCACAGCACTGCATACTGTAAATAACTACTATCCTAATCCACCTCATCTTTTCCTCTATCCACACCTCATGCAACCGTTAGCAGCGAGCCAGCCCGCATATTCATCAGATGCATACAACAGTCATCCTTCGAGAGACAGCCGCCAGCACATCAGATAAGTTCAAGAATCGCCATCAGTTCAGCGCCAGCGACTGCAGTTTTAAAATACTAGAGAACAGTGACCAAGCAGACTGCCTACTCCTGAAACTATCCCGTTGTATAACATTAAAACTAGCAATAGACTTTCTCCACTTGATCAAACTAATAGTATTCCACAAGATTCTTCCGATATTAATCTTCCTCCTTCACAAACCGACAAAATACTCCGTAATTTAATTGATAACTCATCTGCCCACGCGGAACTCCTCAAAATTATCAAAGACCTACTAAAACATGAAAACTTTACCATCAGAGTGAAAGGATCCTACCAGAGTGAAAGGATCTAAGTGAAAGGAAGTTGATGTAAATTCTGTTGATTTCACCTTGCTCCGAAAACAACTGTCAACTAAAGTTCTATTTTATCATACCTACCGAAATCCAACCAAAGATACCATCTCAATAGTACTCAGAAACGTCCTAACATCTTACTCTGAAAAAGAAATACTAAAAGAATTAGTTGCAAAAAATTTACCTGTAATAACAGTTATAAGATTAACCAACCGTGAACGCAAACCATGACCATTATGTGCAGTAACTCTCTCTAAAACCAACGAAGGAATGGCAATCTACAACCTAAAGGGAATTTTTAATTCTATTATAACAATAGAAGAAAGTCGTCATAGATCTGGTCCAGTTCAGTGTCGGCAATGTCAGATCTACGGACATTCTAAAAAAAACTGTGGTTTCCTATCACGCTGTGGAAAACGTGCCGGTCAACACGCTAGTGTCGAGTGCGCTAATGAAGTAACCGAATGTATAAACTGTGAAAAGCCACTTCGGGCCTTCGGCAGAGAATGTTAGGTATACTAGAACATTCTACTAAGAAAAGTTCTTCCCATCCAGCCGAGCAACCAATCTCCAAACATGCCTCAACAGTCCTGCCCACACGATCTTTCACTCCCTCAAACCCATTCACCGCCTCTCCTCTCCATCCCCCCCCCCACTTTAACACCTCAGAGAATGGCCCCCGAACATTTCTTCTCTCGCCGCACTACATCCAGACCGACCGAACCGAGGTCGGTCAACCGCCGGTCGTTATATCAACCGCCCTTGTACTCTGATTTCCTAAAACATTCAACATTCCCAATTCATTCTCAATCTCGAAGAATATCACGAATTGTTTCTCAACAAGTCGTAATATTCCTTTCGAATGTTTTTAATCAAATAAACCTCAGAATGGGGAAGCAGACTCAATTCTGCTTTCAGCATCCTCCTTCTTGCAGATATCGAAAGATTAAATCAAACAGTGCATGCTCCTGATTCTCCTAGTTATTATTCTTAGCAATATGCAATGCAAGCAGACATTATCGACTTCGGTATCTCTAGCAACATTAGCTATAACATTTTCGTGGAGCCACAGATCGCTCTCCCTTCAGACATCGCCCTCTTCTTTTCTCCGTAAATACTTCATTAAAAGAAAATCGCCCAGTCTAGCCGAACCCAGCCCTACTACTTACAAAAAAGTCAACTGGTCTCCTTTTCAGATCCTGATTTCTCGTATCCTGCCACCACTTCCATCGCTGAAAAAACTCACAAGAAATTGACAGCCATAGACTCCCTCACCCACACCATCCTCAATAATTTAGACCTAACAGCTCTCCCAGTATGTCCGCGCAACCTACTACCTCCTATTCCACAAATCTTATAGAAACTGTTATATCATAAAGTATACATACGAAATCACTGGCAAAAACATCGTTCCCTTTCTTCAAATCCTATCTAAACCTTCTTCCTTCCTAGGGCTTGTATCCAGCCGACAGCCGGTTGCCCTTTACGTCCCGAAGAGACGCATATTCGACCGTACATTAGACAAACACTTGCGGGCTCCTCTGATCTGGGGTCAGCAGAACGCGAGGCCCTCCGCGACAACACACACGAAGTCAAGGGACAAACAGCCATGCCCAAGGCGGGACTCGAACCTACGACCCTTCGGACCGAAGCGCTGAGTCGGTACTCGCTCTTAGCCACCTCGGCCGTCCAGGTCGGCCTATCTAAACCTACTAACTAAAATTGTAAGACATCTTTTGGCAATATCAAACGCCCAATACCTTTACTTCCAAACTCAAACCACCACCCCAACCGATCACACGTGGTGAAATCACTCACCGTCTCTTTCACAAACCAACTAATATACCCGCCTTAACAACCGCAGCATCCGTAGCAACTCCACCTGCAGATAAAAGCAAAGGTGAATACTTTGCCGCAACCTTCACTCCCCATCCTTCACATAATCCCCTTCATGATAATTTACTCCTTCAAGAAATTCCCCGAACTAAACCAACAGTCCTAAGAAGCCCAAAATGTATATCTCCCATCGAAATTTTAAATCTTTTATCTGTCGCTACCACAAAAGTTTCCAGCGGTCACGATCTAATTCCCATATATGTACGTAAACACCTTCCATTCATAACCATTTTACATATAACATCAATATTCAATGCATCTCTTCGTCTGTCATACTTCCCTCGCACGTGGAAACACGCCCACATTACGGTATTCCCATTCTGAAACCAGAGAAGCCAAAATACTAACCGTCAAGTTATCGCCCAGTATTCTGCCCTCCTTAGGAAAACTATTTGAAAATGTATCCTCGCCAGATATCCCATTTCAATTCAGTCCAAACCATACCTCCACATCAATTCGGCCAAATATCCCATTTCAATTCAGTCCAAACCATACCTCCACATCAATTCGGTTTTCAACCACTTCTTTCTACAAATCACCAAATATTACGATTAACCGAGGATATAATCGAAGGTATCCATGAAAAGAAACACACAGTTGCAATCTTCCTCCATGTAGCAAAAGCTTTTGACACCGTGTGGCACCCAGGCCTATTATTCAAACGTACTCCCATCAGAACCCCCCACTATCTTTTTCACATTATCAAGAGCTTCCTTGCAGACCGCACTTTTTCAGTTCGTCTTCCTGGAACTCTTTCATCATCTTTCCCAATAAAAGCAGGAGTACTCCAAGGATCTGTTCGCTCTCTCACAGTATTTAATCTTTATACTACCGATATACCATCTACCCCACGTACCTCCAGCATCAGCATTGTTTGCTGATGATACCGCTATATATTCCACAAACCGTGATATTGTCTCCGCACAAGAAGACCTGCAACATCACCTCTCTCGTCACTTGTTCCGTGTCCCCTTGTAATTGATAACAATACAGTACACCTTTGTCAATACAAACCATTCGTATTTAGCTTTATTACCGAGCAGAAAGGTACACCATTGTAATTCAATCGTATAAAATATCAAACAATTAGTTTAATTTCACATGTAGTTGCAGATTCTACAGACTCTGAACAGGTGGGATAGAATCGAAAAACGTCTAACAAGTAAAAATGTAATAGAATGTTCAAGAATGTCTCATCCTATATATTACGGTGTAATGAACTTTTATTTGAAGCATTTGGCCTCAACATTTGCCTTTTTAATACCCAAGAACGCTTTGTTTAGGAAACGATATAGATTAAAAAATATGACCTAGTGTTGCGGGTTGCATTGTCATGCATTGACATGCGTTTTTTTTAATCCTTCATATTTTTTAAGTCAAAGTGTAATTCATCACGTCTCTGTGAAATTCTATTTTTAGATATCTCATTTATAAAGATTGGTTGCGTGTGAGACCCGCAAAAGGTATGTGTACTACTGCAATAACATAGGAGACGATTACTGATCGCATTTTCGCAGTTTGAAAATAATGTCAGCTACTATGTAGAAACACAGTAAACATGTAAAAGGAAAAACATTCTCAAAGGGGGAATTACAGGTTGAAATCATTGAAAACCTTCATAAAATTACTCTCAAAATTGTTCACTTTTAGAACGTAAATGTCTTCCAGAAACGACTACCGCTTAGACAATATTTATTTGGAATGACTTGTGAACAATATGTACCCGTATTGTTTTGAATATATTGAGTAAAACTACTACAAAATTAAATCCGGAGGGGAACATCGTTCAGTTCCCCCGTCCAATGAATATACCAGAGTTCTGTAATCAGTTTTTAACACAACCTGAGTATTTGTCCACGAGCCGCCAAGAGTTTCAGAAGATTTCATTTCAAAAAATAAAGCTTGTGGACCATCAATCAATGTTTCTCCTTCGTTAGTCGAGTTTAAAGTCTCTGGAACACAGTTTTTAAGTTTTGCACGATTCACGTTATAGGATTGTGTTCGTGGATTGCATAAGGCCATCCTAATTTTGATGCATTTTTCATCAACAAACCCTTAAAATTAATAAAGTAAACGTTCACCATCTTTCCTAGAAATTGTATTTAGTGTCACATTTGCAATGATTGGTTGGGTGTAAGAGTTGTGAATAATGCAGGCGGTGAGTCTTTTCTTGTCTTATCCTGCATCCCTAGGATTGTATCGTAAAGTTTGAACAACCGTAACAAAATAGTAACTTGGTGTCTTTTCAAAGATTTCTTGGATAATAAGTAACCAAAAAAATTAAAACCGACTGCATCGCTATAAAATCACTGTAGAATGAGGTATTATTGGGAAAACATTTGGCAGTACAAGTCGATAGTTTTCGCGACGCCTAATTTGTTAGTTAAAGTGAATTGGGGTTAGGTTGCGTATGATTGGAGTGAGTTCTTGGGGGTGTGAGCAAAATATTCGTACAACAGCACAATGTAGGATTCATTAAATTAATTTTGATTGCATCTCTTTTGATTTTACATGGCCGGGATCAATGTTTAGTGTTCCCCCAAGTGGGCGAGGGAAATCCTACTTTTATCTATGGTCAATTTCAAGTAGGCCTCTTCAGATAATAATTTTGTTTGTTAATGAGAAAGTTTCTCAGAGCAGTTTGATTGGGAAAATGTATAATCAAGAAAAACTTAAAATGAGGTGCAAACAACTCGCTCTGCATTTTGTAAATTATTAGTGTTCTTATTCATTAATGCGAGAGTTTAATTTCCTCCCGTACTTTTTGACAGGTTACCCTGTGCATTAAATTACTTATCAGTTACTAACAATACTAGGCAGTGCGTGCTGTTTTGGCACGACTAGTTTAAATGGAATGTAGATACATTTAGATCATACATCGCAATATGCATTTCTGAATTAATTTGGATGTATTGGATAACATCATATTGGATAATTTAGAATTAGTTATAAATTTTTGGATTAACACATGAATAAACAATAGTGCCGAATTGATACTACATTCTATATTAAGTTTTTCAAAATATTTTATAAAATATTATGAAAATAAATTTGATGTAAATTATATGATTTTAATACCTGTCCAGAATTGCCCTTAAAACATTTATAATAGTTATACACATAATAATTAGCGAACTGAAGAATTTATTTTTTGTTGCAGGTAAGTGAGCTGAGAATATTCGGAGAAACAGTATGAGCTCGCCATGTGAGTAAAGAAATAATAAATTTTTTTTCTGTCGCTTCCGTAAGTATGAGATGTTTATTAAACAATTCATTTCGTAACTGAGTAATTTTATAGGAATAATACAGCCCATGAAATACCATCAGAGAATGTTGAAGTCATTGGAAGGGACAATTAAGAAAAATGTATGGAGGTTACACACCATTATCGTTCAGAATCATTAATACATCCAAGTGCGTAAATAGATTAAAGATAATGTGAATTTAATTCAGTAATTGTGGAAATTATATTCATCAGGTGACAGTATCAACAGCTCATTACAAAAAATTCACATACAATACATGTAAATTATTTTACAACACTTTGCCAGATGACATTAAACGATTAAATTCAATAGAAAAGTTTAAATCCCAAGTGAAATCGTTTCTGCTGCATAACTGTTTCTATACAATTAGAGACTATACTGAGCATCACAAGGAAAGTAACATTAATTTTAACAGTGATATTTAATGTATTATTTACCATTGGACTGTATAATTCTAAACAATATGTAACAAGTATTGTATCGCAGCTTCTGGGTCAATGATCCCCATCTCGATCAGGTTTTTCGTCCAGTTTCCCTGATCCATTGAGCAAATGCTGAGATGGCCCCTTGTGTTGCTTCTGGACATTAATATAACTTCATTTTCTGTGCACGTCTTCTAGAATTCAATGGTCAAAATGTATTGCTTATTTATCCTTGAAAATAGATTTTATTACATGGGAGCTTTTTTCTTTCTTTTTTTCTCTTTTTTAAAATTCAAGTAGTATATGACTTAGTGAAGGGATCACAGAATTTTGATAATGTGCACACAATTCACTTTTCCCCATAGCACGCCATACGCAGTTTTAATTGTTTTTTTACATTAAATAAATAAATAAAGAAAGAAACTCTTGCCCCAAACTTTCAAACGACCCTTTAACTCCATAGACAGGCATGTCAAATTGCGCCTGCCAGAGCTACTTGCCTGCCTGGGAAGCTCGGCGCTCCTGCGAGCAAGATTACAGATTCCGTATCTGTTACGACTTTTTGATATTACCTTACTATTTTCAAGTATTGCTCAGGATTGGAAAGAAGCATTTGTAGTTCCCATTAATAAGGGTGGGTCTCGATCAGAAGTTAAAAATTATCGGCCAGTTAGCCTAACATTAGTTGTCCGTAAGTAGATGAGGCATCTAAACGTCGTATACATTACAAACGTTTGGAGTAAAAAAAATTGGCTATTTGGTTGGCAGCATGGCTTCAGAAAGTCAAACTTACTCGTGTGAAAGTCAAACAATAGTTTTTTGCCAAGATATCGCGGATGAATAGATGAGGGTGATAGAATTGATGCGGCGGTAATAGACTTTACGAAGGCTTTTGATCTTGTCCCCCATGATAGACTACTTGAAAAACTTGACAGAATAGGACTAGACTTGAGAGTGGTACTGTGGATTAAGGATTTTCTAAATAACCGCCACCAACGAGTGAGGGTGGGAAACAGCGTATCAGAAAGAGTTAGTGTAAAGTCTGGGGTTCCGCAGGGCAGTGTACTTGGACACATATTATATTTGGTATACGTAAATAACATAGCAGAGGGAAAAGGCTCAAAAACTAAACTTTTTGTGGACGACCGCCTTATTTACAGAAAGATCGAGACTGTATCGGATCAGGATAAATTACAGCGCGACTTGCGATGCCTAGAAGAATGGACGGAAATCAATAGAATGAAGATAAATTCGGATAAATGCAAAATAGTTTTACGCGCAGTAGAATATAAAGGGAAGCTAAGTATTTGCTAGCGGGTAAGATAATTCCACAGGTAACTAGTTGTAAATACCTGGGGGTGATAATTAATGAACAACTTGGATAGGGGGAGCACGTCAACTTTACTGTTGGGAAGACATGGAAATCTTTACACTTTGTAATGCAAGTGTTAAGGAAGGGAAGTAGTAATCAAGAGAAGTAGCATATACAACAATTTCACAAAGCGTTAGGGAAAAATCCGGCATGGAGGGAAATTCAAGAAAGAATGTATGAACCCGTCTACTTAGCACGTCATGTTTGTAAATAGGACTATTGAGTCGTGGAATAGCTTGCCTGCAGCACTAATGGAGACTTTTCCCAGAAACATGAACACTTTTAGGTTAAGATTAAATTCTAATAATAGTGTAAGCGATAGGATCAGTAGTCTGTGAAGGGTCTCTGTATTTAGTAGTCATGCCTTAATGGAGTAATTTTGTTCTGTGTATTGAATTGTATGTATTTTTGTATTATATTATGGTATTAGAAGTATAGTAAGTGTAAAGAATTCGTCACCGGACTTAATGCCCAAAGCAAATTAAATAAATTATCTATCTATCTATCTATCTTTTCTTTTTTTTGTTTATGGGAATGCGGAAACCTTTTATAGGCACCACGATATTCCTTCGTGGTAGTGTGGGACTCCCTCAAAGGTTTACCCACTAAAACCGCCACCCTTGTTCAGACCTTCTTCCCCCTGCGGTACCGCCGTTTGGCATTGCTTCGCAGAGGGCGGTCTTAGCTGCAGCTTTTGCACCAGTTTATTGTTGGTTTATGTTTATGTTGGTCTTCTTATGTTATTTCTATCTTCTTTTTGTCATAATAATGGTAATGAATTGTTCAATTTGTGTCCACTTTTTTTCAGTTTCCAACATTTGTGTCAACAAATTGCTTGGCTTTAATTGGACACCTAGCTGGTCTTCCAGTGCTTTTCTTTCTATTCGCCATGTTTCGCGGTCAAAAACGGTATGTTTTGCGTCATCTATCGGATAGTGGCAGTATCTACACATCGCATCCTGTCGGTGACCGAAGCGGTGGAGATATTGGTTGAAGTCTCCATGCCCACTCAATACCTGGGTTAGGTAGTAGTTCAGCTGTCCGTATGGCCTCTCTATCCATTTAATCAGTTCAGGGATTAGTTCGTAAGTCCACCTCCCTGTCTCTTCGTTGTCCCAGCGTCTTTGCCAACTCTTCATGAGCTTCTCTCTGGCTTTCTTTTTTACTTCCTCTGTTTCCTTTTGTTCCGTGATGCTTTTCGAAATATTATAAACTTCCGCCCTTTCGAGCGCTAAGAGGTCAACTGGAGGGATTCCCGCCAAGACTAACACTGCGTTCTGCGATATCGTCCTGTACGCAGATGTGACTCTTATTGCGCTTGCTCTCTGAACGGAGGCCATTTTCTTTCCCCACTTTTGAACTCCTAGTCTCTCGGCTCACACCGGTGCCGCGTAAAGCATTTTTGCGTGAACTACATTCGAGAGGAGTCGTCTTTTAAAATGTTTCGGTCCTCCTATATTGGGCATCAATCTTGAGAGGCCGCTTACAATCTCTGCCCCTTTTTGTGCCACATTTTTGGCGTGCAGTCGGAAGTTTAGTTTCGAGTCTATGTCTACTCCCAGGTACTTGAGGCTAGTCTTCCACGTGATTTCCGTGCCTGCGACTATGATCCTCGGTTTTGTGTAGTTCCTCTTATCTGTGACGATTATGGCTTCTGTTTTTTCTGTTGCCATCTGTAGCTCTCTGCCATCCAGCCATCTCTTGACCCTCTCCAGGCTATCATTTACTACTATCTGCAGTTCGTCGGCAGTGTCTGCCCGACTGACTATGATTGCATCATCCGCGAAGCCTACTAGCAGCGTTCCTTCTGGTAGATGCATTTCAAGAAAGTCATCGTATAAAACGTTCCACAGAAGTGGGCCGATTTTCGAGCCTTGTGGAACGCCGCATGTCATTTCTTTCTCCAACGTCTTTTCTTTACAGTAATATATAATTTCTCTTTCATTTAGGTAACTGCTAATCATTCTCAGAAGGTAATCTGGAGTGTTTTTTCTCTTGAGTGCTTGCAGAATGTGTTCCCATCTTGCTGAGTTAAAAGCATTTCTGACATCTATTGCGACAAGGGCACAGATCTATCTATCTATCTATCTATCTATCTATCTATCTATCTATCTATCTATCTATCTATCTATCTATCTATCTATCTATCTATCTATCTATCTATCTATCTATCTATCTATCTATCTTCCCCTGCCTCCGCTCTCGTCCCCTCCCCCAAACCAGAAAGGAGAGTACACGGGCAATCTGAAGGGGGGGGACGTAAGTGCAAAGCAAGCTCGAAATATCACGAAGAAAAGTTCCATAATACGAAAGTATGTTTACCTGATTTTTTTCTATCACAAACCGATGTTTGAATTTTATTGATACACCGTTATTTCACGTCAATTTTCTTTTTAAATGCTAAAATACATGAATATGTTTGTCATTGAGCGGAGATTTGGTTATATGGCGAATTCTTTGCTTATTTTAGTTTTGTTTTATGTATTATTAAATCAGTCTGTTATTTGTTGTATACAGTAATAATATGAAATAAACCAACAAGTACCTATATAGCCTATTTCCCTAGTGAAATCTCCTCTTATACTTATTATATCATTCGTACGGGCGTAGAGATCTGTTAAAAGACAACACTAATTTGCTATTAACGTATTAAGCTATTAACGCATGGTGTTAATGCAATTGTTACACTTTTACGTAAAGACGATTATGAATCTAGATTCTTTCGATTCAACTTGTTAAACTTTAGTCTCTTTTGAAGAGTTCAAACCTGCTTGGGTGCCTCAGAGTATCAATTGATGTCACTGAAGTGCCTTTGATCGGGCAATTTTAGCGTTCAAGTCCCGACGACGACAGGATTTTCGGCACTAGCTTATCAGTTGGGTCGAATTCAGCCGCTGTCTGGAAGAAACTTCTAGCGGCCGGCTGCTCTGGTCGATAGTTTTCCATGGCGATCAACACCAGGTGAATGCATGAGCAGTACCCTAACAAACGGGTTACGGACCGCGCGCGATCTTTCCCTCCCATTCTTTCTCCTATCATACTCATTACTTACACACACTTAGACTTAAATGCACTACACTACCACACATACCGGGGGACTGGTCGGTTCCCGCTTGCGTGGTGCCCCGTTGGTGGGAGATATCTGGTTGAGGGAACCCCGCTAGCCGGCGTATAGGTCGGCGTCGAATCTCACTATCCAGCGGGTGAAGGTCACCGCCCCCTCCCCGCCTGACGCGAACACATGCACTGTACTTTATTTAAACACCAATGTGGGAGGGAGAACAAAAGCTGGTCCCAGAGTAAATTGCGATGTAATTGAAAGAAAATATTGTTAAGAAATAATGCTTCTCGCACATGTATTTAACAATAAATTATTGTCAATTTATGCAACTAACAAATGAATATAAGAATTTTTACAGAGTAAACAAAGTCAAAGTCAAAAAATGCATAATATATCATTTTTTGACAAGGGCATAAGGATTTAAAACATTTATTGCCCAAACCTAAATATTTAAAATATGTATTGCCCTGGGGACACAGCTCCGGTCATACCCTATTGCCGCGAAAGCGCAACTGTTCCCTACATCTTTATTAAGTAAAATATTTCTAAAGTTTTAAAGTGTTACTGGGCAGGCATGTCTGTAAGAGAATGCCAGAGTTTTCAAGAAGCAATTAGGCAAGGAGACTGTTTCGATTCTTTTAAACATCCAATAACCGTAGAAAGACGTCACTATCACTTACAGATTAGAAAGGTTATAATAATAAAAGCCCTAAAGGATGAAACAGTTCCTCCTTGCCGAAACAAAAATATGGGGAACAAATCTATGCTGAGGTGTGTCGGTGGCTTCGCCCCAAAGATGTAGAGATATTTTTATAAGAAGGGACCACTTTATCAGCTACGGCTTGGTTACTGTTGGCAACAAAACTGCAAGTTGTGTCCTTACCTACATATTTTCAGTGCGTACGTTTTCAGTTACCTCATTTGTAAATGGTTTCATCACTGTGTCTTGCAATCATCCTGCATAACGATAATTTGTTTTCCGCCCTGTCAAAGTGTTCCCTTCTTGTATATACGACAGTGAAAACGCCCAGCTATATGGACATCATCATGAGGGCTCGCATTTTGAAGATACGTCATCTCTTAATTGGTTCTAGACGTAGCAAACTTTCAAATGCATGTTTATCACAACATGAAGACCATAGAAATGTATAGTTATTGGGTATTTTTTGACATTTTTTACCATTTTTGAAATTTGTACGTCATTTTTCTGGTCCTTTACGTCATTTTTGTCAATTTTACGCATTTTGATTCCTTTATCTGTTTTTGTTAGTGAAGGTTTCATGATTGACACACTAAAATAAAGTCTTTATTGTATCATCAGTTCATGAAAAAATTCATTACTGCAGTGGACTGTGTTTTTAGAACTTTCAAAATTACACGGATCATCGGTAACTTCGTTGACTTTTCAAAACTGACGATCGAGCCAAGGATTACATTTCCTACTAAAATATAATTTTATATCAAATATAATTTAATATAAATAAAATTTATGTAACATTGTAAAATAAATTGAATCAACAAACATATTCATAAACATTTTGGAGTATTTTTTTTAAAAATAGGTCATTTCCTCTTATTTTCAAGTCATTTTATAGGCCATTTTCAAACAACTTTTAGGTCATTAGAATCCAAGCCATGATTATCGTCATACTCGAAAGGAACCCTCTATGAGAGATCAAAAGATAATTTTGAATCATCTGTGTAGAAAGACGAGAAATGTTTTAGGAAATGCAACAACAAACGTTCGGCTGTCCAGCACATTCCTCCCCCAGCAGTTTTTGGCCTCGTCTGTGAAATGCATTTAACATGGGGAGAGTGAGGGATGAGGGCGTTAGGTGGGGGGAAGGGGAGAAAGGAGGGGGAGGGGCTTGACCGCGGAGCTCGGCAGTCGTCTGAGCCGACTGTGACGTCACCCCAATGGCTATTGATCAGCAGCTGTGGGTGGCGAGTGATGTCCGGCGAAGCGAACAAGTCCTACGCTCTTCCTCGATGCAGCCGCAAGAGACGAGCATTTTGATTATGTGCAATTCTTTTTCCATCTTCCTCTCTCATTATACTTAAGAGAAGGTTCGAGTTCCGACGGTGGCAGGGCTTTCATCACTACCTTTTCAGTTAGGTTGGATTCATTCGCTGTCTGGAGGAGAATTCTAGCAGCCGTCTGCACTGATTGCGGGTGCGGGGCGGGGCGGGGGAGGGTGGATAGGGACAGGCGACGGGGCGGGGCGGGTGGGGTGGGGGCGGCGGCGTGACGCGTATACGCCGGACACGCAAGGCTGCAGCGCGGTGGAGGGGAGGGGAGGAGGAAAAGGGAGTGCGTGGGCGGCAGCTGGTTGAAAAGTCCCCCACCGGGAGAGGTGCCTCAGGGCATCAAATGATAACACTGCAGGGCCTTTGATCAGGAGGTCCTAGGGTTCACGGTGGCAGGATATTCGACACCAGCAGGCGAATGCCGGAGCAGTACCTTAAGAATCGGACCCCGGACCGCGCGCGATCTTTCCTTCCTCTTCATTGTCCTATCCTCTCCCCTTATACACACACACTCTTACAATAACAAGCACTACACTACCACATATTCCGGGAGACCGGTCGGGAGCTTAGAGCTTGTCTCGGCTAGGGCGGTGACCCGTTGGCGGGAGACTCCTGGTTCGGGTGAAACCCCGCTAGCCGACGGTAGGTCGGCACCGGATGTCGCCATCCAGCGGGGGAAGATCACCACCATCTCCCGAGAAAAAAATATATACTACACTTACCGGACTAATGACCTAAGCAGTTGATGCGCCCAGAATCACTAACCAGCCATCCAACCAACCAAACGACACTAGTTAGGTAGCTAGGTCGAATTGTTGCTGTCGGGAGAATTCTAGCGGCCGGCTGTTCTGATCAAAAGTTTTCCGTAGTTTCACCGATCAACGACAGGCGAATGCCGGAGCAGTACCCTAACAATCGAGCCACGGACCGCGCGCGATCTTTTCTTCCTCTTCCTTGTCCTATGCTCACCCTTTACTTACACTTACACCAACATCCACTACACAACTACACATGCCGGGAGACCGCTTGTCTCGACTGGGACGGTGTCCCGCTGGTGGGAGATACCTGGTTGGGGAAAACCCTGTTAGCCGACGCCAGGTCAGTGCCCGATCTCGTCAAACAGCGGGGACGTCACCTAAAGGGCTGAGGCGCTAAATGGTGTCCTGATCCAAAGATGTGTATAACCACACTAGTTCTCTTCAAATGTATTGATTGATTAGAGATTTCTGGCGCGTTAACTGTTAAGTTCAAATGTCCCGTATGTTTAGTGTATGCTTTTCATCTCGGGAGGAGACGGTGAACTTTCACCGCTGTACGGTAAAATCATGCGCCGATATGACGGCTTGTGGGGTTTCCCTTTTCAGGTATCTCCCAACTGCAGGGCACCGCCTCAGCTGACACAAGCTCTTAGCTCCCGACCGGTCTCCTGGCGTGGGTGGTAGTGTAGTGTATGTAAGTGAGAGTGTGTGTGTAGGTAAGGGTGAGGATAGGACAAGGAAGAGGTAGGAAATATCGCGCGCGGACCCGTTTGGGCCCGTTTGGTAGAGTACTGCTCCGGCATTCACCTGGTGTTGATCGAAAAAACACGGAAAATTACCGATCAGAGCAGCCGGCCGCTAGAATTCTCCTCCAGACAGCGACTGAATTCGACCTAGCTGAAAAGCTAGTGTCGAAAATCCTGCCACCATCAGGACTCTAACCTAGGACCTCCGGGTTAGAGGCACTGCAGTTACATCAGTTGTTGCCCTGAGTCACTTTCTCCGGTCTCTTCTTGGAGCAGAACAACTTGAAATTGAGGATGTCCTGCAATTACAATTCGACACATCATCTATTATGTGAAAGTGAAGTTGTTTCCAATGTACGAGCTGGTGCTGCTGGAGTCTCAAATTCTGGCTCTCAAATTTGGATGTACATTTTTGAGCCACCAAGATTTAAATATAGTGTAGTTGCGATTCAAAATGTTACTCCAAAGTGAGACTTATTTTTTTAATGCTCTGCAGTATACGTAGCCTATCTACAGTACGTTACACAATGCTGAAAAGAAAATACCAAATAAGTGAACCGAGAGCAGAAAACTAACTTTTCCCGTATTGCCCTGAGGTACATGCTTTTAGATATTGCGTATTAAAAGTCGTAATTAATGAAGAATATTACTTCAAATGATTTGAAAACAACTTTTGCAAATTTTTATAATCTCTGGAGAGTAATATTTTTTATTTTATATTCAGATTCATAATGTGAATTGTTTCTTAATGGGAATCATAACTTTTGCCAGTTTTTCCTCATATATACTATTTCTTTTTTTTTTACAAATACAAATTTTCCTGCACCTGTGCAGGAGCATTTCTCAGGACTTTCAGTTTATACATCATATTATTGACAAAACAAATAATTTGAATAATTAGACATAAATTAAAAGTAGAATATAACAATTTTATTCGTGATGTCTTTTCTTTATAATACAATAAAACATACATAAAACAAGGAGTTTAAGTCAAAATGAAAAATGAACTGAATAATTCAATAACATAACTGAAACAATACAGAATAAGATTAAAGAAGAAATTTATAATGATTTTCATTTTGAACTTTTTACAATTTACAATTTACAATATACTTAAAACTTTGGAAAGTGATATTGTGCTAAAATTGTATATTGAAGGGTTACGTATTAAAAATTATCAATGTCTTCAATTTTAAGTGTGTTCTGGAGTCATCGTATGTTGTACATTTACAAAAATCATAAGCGGTTTCATCAGATCTTTCACAAACACTTATAAGGGACTCAATAAGATATTAGCTATGTAATAAAACCAAAGGAATGAAATTAAAATTGAAGTTGTCATGCATTGTCATATAAAATATTACATTCTTTGGCAGAAAAATGTTTTTACTAACAAAGTAGACATGATGAAGAAAATATTTGTGAACTAGAATTCCTATTTTTAACTGGAATTACATCTGTCCCACCAAATAAATATATGAAAAATAAAAATTCTGTGTTTATAAAGGTAAGTTGCATATTGATGTTAATTGCACACAGGCGTGAATGTATTAAGTGTACAAGATGTTTAAAATTAAGGGGAGCTAGTCAGGACTACACTATAGATAGAAATGAACAGGTTGGGTAAAGAAGGACTCTCTGAACAATAAATTGTGAAAAATGAATATCGGAGCAACGCGGGATTCTTCAGTATGATATTGAGATATTAAAATATACAATAAAAATTGCAAATTTGATCTAACTTCATTTTTTTTGCATATTAACGCTGGAAGAAAGCGCAGTTATTGGTACTATTGTGAAGCATATGTAGGCAAAATCCAGGAAACTGCATGCACGATGTACACGATAGTAATAATTATGTGCCCGAGTATTACCGGGTTTATTAATATAGTTTGAAATAAAAAGTTAAGTGGACTTGCCTCCTTCCTTCATTACTTACTGACGGAATCTGAATTGTACATAACGCTCCTTAACAAATAGCTAATCGCCAGTGGTCACTCCTTGGAATAGGCAAAGAGAAATACGATCTTATCTAATGCATTTCATAATGTAATTTAAGTTTTCGCAAGCGTTTTTTTATCTGGAAGTATAAAATAAACATTTTGTAAGGTGATACGCGTTTATCCCCAATATTGCCGCCAAACATACATTTCTTCTTAAGGCACACAGATTTCATTTTCTTCTTTCGACAAACAAAGAAGTAGGTTAACATTTTAGCGCATTTTTTATATTCGTTCACCAATTGTATTTCAGTTTTAATTAGTGGTTATAAAAACTGGTATTATTAATTATTCAAAGGAATTGACAATGACATGAAGTCGTGTTTCAATGCAAGTAATTGCTTGGAACGGTTACATTCAACCCCACCCTATGGTGGTGAATACTTCAAACTTTCCAGCGACCGATTTTACATTTCTACAGGCACTACTGCTCACATCATGGCAATAAATGTAGGCATATGGAAGACGTCAGAACTTCGGCGAGTGTTCGGTTCCTGAACATGTATCAGATGAGCGGCAAGTCCTCATAGCTCACTGTGTCAGTACAGATATTCATATAATCGAAGACTGCGAATGACAGATAAAGAAAAGCAAGCTGCAAATCCTCACAGTTCAGAGTGTCGGTAGGGAAGATATTCACATTATCGATGTCAGCGACTGACAGGCAAAGAAAGAAATCCTTAAATTCACTGTGCCGGCAAGGAAGATAATCACATTATAGACGTCAGCCGTATATAAGCAGCATGTTATTTCGAAGACAATAAGTTAGACCACCAAAGGATGTCACTGAATGTTCGATTTGTTTAAATTAAAACAGTAAAATACAAATACTTTGAAAGGGGAACAATAGATATATGCTGCAGCATGGGAGTACATTAAGACAATCTCTGCAATGGAGAATACATACTACGTTTTGGTAAAACAAATTTTATAAGGTCGCTAAGGCTGAAGAGCCGTGGTAACCTCGGGTCGAAGGGTGCGGGTTCAAATCCCGACCCAGGCATGGATGGTTGTAAATGTTCACGTGCCTTCATGTTCCCCTTACAGTTACCCCAATGTTGAAAATAAGTAGTTGCTATACGACTAAGCAGTTAAAAAGTGACTTTAATTACAAAACCTTTACAATTCGGGAATTGGGGGTTCTGCTTCAACCTCATACAGATTACAGAGATCTTTGTTGTTGGGTCCACACGGAGGATCCGGTCTTCTTTCCCACATCCCAGGTAACATAAAAAGTCTTTCTACTCTACAAAAGTTATTAAACTTCTTAAGTTCTAGTTTCCGGACTGTATTATGGGCAAGCACGACAATTTGCTCATACTCATTCCAGATTGTGAAACCTGGGGCTTCTATTGCTATTTCCCGTTCCTCGTGACATTGGCCGTCAAAGAGCATTCGTTTGTAGCCCCGAGGACACTTGCCTCGCACGTGCACGCACGTGCCCTCCGCGTGACCTTTGACCGCCGAATGAATGTCCAAGACCACTATGTGTTCCCTTGGACACGGACCTTTATCGAATAGTGAATAGCAACCTTTAGACCCCTTCACCGATATTTTTCCCTTCGCAAAACACTTGGATTGTTCGGTTTTACATTTAAAACTGGCATCGGGTATACCATTTCGAGTTCTGGTTCTTAGGATAATATCAAAGAATGGGTCTTTGAGAAATTGAGAACGATCGATATCAGGAAATTGAAGGTCTGGAATAAGGCAACGACCTTCGCTCTTGGGTTGCCGAATGTTGGTTGGTTTGGCTGCTGAACTGCGACACTCCACTCCCTCCAGGAAGTGACGTGTGGGTTTGGCCTTGCATCCACAGATGACGTCACGTACGACTTCCTTCCGGTAACAGCGGCCATCGTAGGCCATGCGGTAGCCTTTGCACGGGTCCTTATATATCTTACACACGCCGATGATGCGACCTCTGTAGATGTAGCAAACGGATAAGTCAAATGAGGGTATCAAATACACCAATAAAATGATAACTTGTTGAGTATTTGTTTTGTTAATTATCATAGGTAATACCACGAGTGCTTTGGAAATTATCGATAAATCCCCAAACCGCGAAGTGAGGAGGGATTTATCTGAGTATTTCCAAAGCACGAGTGGTATTTAATAGGACTATTCCACGAATGAAATCACGTCTAACAGAGTTAAAAATGCACCAAATATTGAAAATAACTGAAAAATGTGAAAATCAAAGAGGTTATGTTACAGTACATACGCGGTTTATTGCACATCAACACAGCGATCAAAACATACCACGTCCTAAGGAAGAGGAGTCGCAGCTTATTACTGGCCAGTAGGTAGTGGGGGTTACTAACATGGGATAGAATATACGATGAACCGCCGTGATTGGAACATTTTATAAGTATAGTTAAACACTGTTGGTTTCAATTTCACGAGTGGAATAGTCTCTAAGAGTCTAACTGTCGGTTTTCCTTAGAGCGACCGCAGCGGTCCTCATCCAAGTAAGCAGAGCGAAAGAAAAAAAAATGTTTGTTTGGTCTTTAGATATAGTAAACTCAAATGCCATAAAAACGCATTTTTGTTAAATGGTAAAATGCCTGTATATTTGACACTTTTAAAGAAAACAATGTTTCCTACTTTCACACATTTCAACACTTGATTTAGATTTTCAACAAGTGATCTGTACAATGATAAATACCTAATGAATAAACTGTTCAAAAGTAATGATAAACATTTTAATAATATCACTATTAACAAATTTAAAAAATGTAAACATTGGAATGAAAGTGTAACAATATAAAAAGCTTTCACTGAAGAACATTATAATATTTTATATTGACATTAGCAACTGACATGCTGACTAGATCAAAGATGTAAATAAGTTGCGTGGATATCATTTAAAAGAGGAATAGGATAAAAAGAGAAAATTATGATAAAGAATGATGTATGTACTATTACTTTCAGCTAGTAAAAAAATACACATCCGTATTCTCTTCAGTTAGATGAAACATTGTTTCTTAAGGCATTTTTGTGAGAAATGCTTTGATTATACACAGTTATTTCGTAACTATTTCTCTTCTATAACTTCCAGACATTTTGGATTATAAAGAGTTGAAGCTCTAATAATTGCGGAAAAATCTACAGTTATGTGGATACGGCGAAAACGCACATTTTTTTAAATGACCGAATTCGGACGCAAATTAAACCTCGAATGGCACAAGTCTTGTGATGCCCTATTTTATCCGCAAGGGCTTTAGCTCGACAGCTGGCCGTCTGAATTGCAGTGCACTCGCTGTTGACAAAACTCGCCAACGACCTCCCGTGACTACAACAACGCTTCGTCACCGTCTTCGTCACCGTCTTCGTCACCGTCTTCGTCACCGTCTTCATCACCGTCTTCATCACCGTCTTCGTCACCGTCTTCGTCACCGTCTTCGTCACCGTCTTCGTCACCGTCTTCGTCACCGTCTTCGTCACCGTCTTCGTCACCGTCTTCGTCACCGTCTTCGTCACCGTCGTCGTCACCGTCGTCGTCACCGTCGTCGTCACCGTCGTCGTCACCGTCGTCGTCGTCACCGTCGTCGTCGTCACCGTCGTCGTCGTCGTCGTCGTCGTCGTCGTCGTCACCGTCGTCGTCACCGTCGTCGTCACCGTCGTCGTCACCGTCGTCGTCGTCGTCACCGTCGTGCGTCACCGTCGTCGTCGTGCGTCGTCGTCGTCACCGTCGTCGTCACCGTCGTCGTCACCGTCGTCGTCACCGTCGTCGTCACCGTCGTCGTCACCGTCGTCGTCACCGTCGTCGTCACCGTCGTCGTCACCGTCGTCGTCACCGTCGTCGTCACCGTCGTCGTCACCGTCGTCGTCACCGTCGTCGTCGCCGTCGTCACCGTCGTCGTCACCGTCGTCGTCGCCGTCGTCGCCGTCGTCGTCGCCGTCGTCGCCGTCGTCGCCGTCGTCGTCGCCGTCGTCGCCGTCGTCGTCGCCGTCGTCGCCCTCGTCACCGTCGTCGTCGTCACCGTCGCCGTCGTCACCGTCGTCGTCGTCACCGTCGTCGTCGTCACCGTCGTCGTCGTCACCGTCGTCGTCGTCACCGTCGTCGTCGTCACCGTCGTCGTCGTCACCGTCGTCGTCGTCACCGTCGTCGTCGTCACCGTCGTCGTCGTCACCGTCGTCGTCGTCGTCACCGTCGTCGTCGTCGTCACCGTCGTCGTCGTCGTCGTCGTCGTCGTCGTCGTCGTCGCCGTCGTCGTCGTCGTCGTCACCGTCGTCGTCGTCGTCACCGTCGTTGTCGTCACTGTCGTCGTCGTCGTCACTGTCGTCGTCGTCGTCACTGTCGTCGTCGTCGTCACTGTCGTCGTCGTCGTCGTCACTGTCGTCGTCGTCGTCGTCACTGTCGTCGTCGTCGTCACTGTCGTCGTCGTCGTCACTGTCGTCGTCGTCGTCACTGTCGTCGTCGTCGTCGGCACCGTCGTCGTCGGCACCGTCGCCGTCGTCCTCGCCACGTTTGTCGTCACGTTTGTCGTTTGTCGTCACGGGCGTCGTCGTCACGGTCGTCGTCGTCGTCACGGTCGTCGTCATCACGGTCGTCGTCGTTGTCACGGTCGTCGTCGTCGCCGCCTCGGCCCGCACGAGCGGGGGCAAGTCAGCCTGACCTTGACGACGGTTCCAAACCCCAGAGTGTTGAAGACTCGTGTCTCTGAGGTTGAGAACGAAGCTGCAAGAGCGAATCATTTATCGTTGCAGGCGGTCCTCGAGTTCAAATGAACTTCCCGTCGGGAGTAGAAGGATATGGCTTCGCCACGACTCCTGAGGTAGCCGACTCAATGATTTTTTTTCTAAGTTGTCGAGCTGTACCATCTTTTCCTCCCGAACCTTTCAATTCTTATAGCTAGCACAATTGTTTGACTTTCTTACCCTTTATCGAATTCAGTCCTGTTGATCCTCAGGTCACAATATCCGTCACGACCGTGTCCTAAAGGCTCGCATCTGTTTTGAGAAGAGTCGAAGACGAGGTTGTGCCGGAAGCAGATCTTGTCCTCGCGGGAGCAGGGCACGGGGCGGCCGATGAGGGAGTCGTTGGCGAAGTAACGCTTGTAGCCACGGAGCCCCACAGGGGCGGCCTTTTTGCTCGGAGGGACGCACGGCCCGGGGTCGTCTACGGGCGGCAGCCCGGACAGGCTCTGCCCCTTCCCAGCCGCCCCCCAGGCACTCAGGAGCGGTCCTCCTGCCGCCACACTCAGCAGCAAAATCCATTGCACGCTCATTGCAGCAGAATGTTAATGAATCTTCTCTCCAACCTGTTAACAAGAAACGACGTTTTAACATGGATACGACACAAACAATCCAGTCAAGCCTTTTTCGACACCGAATATTGTAACGGGTGTAGTTATATTCTAAAAAAATCACCTTCCACGCCAAAGAATATGGGAATGCACAGCATACTGAAACTTTTCCTCAGCTTTGTCACACTAATTATTATCAGGGAACGGATTTATATGGACTAAAATATATGAAATATGTAAATATATATGTAGTTATTTTTATCAAAATATGGAATTAAATATGGAATTAATATGATAAAAATGGCTATGGTAAAATAATATTTTATTGTCAGTTAATAAACCTTAAATTCTTAAATGGAACTTCTAATTGTACACTAGCTGACTGTGCCACTTTGGGCATTTTACACTGGCTTAATAGAGAGATTAACAGAAATGAACCAACACATAGATTCTGACTAGATTGTAACTGACAATGAGGAGCTGTACAAGTTCAATTATGATGTCCAAGTGTCTGTGACGATTTCTAGGTGGCAGCCTTTGAGGAAAGGAGCGGAGGTAGTGTGAATACTGAGATGAAGTGCGTTTGCCATAGACCAGCGAGGTCTCAAGTCGTCTGTCAAACAAACCCAATAGTTCATCGCCTCCCCGCACCCCCTTTCACCCCGCTCAGACCTTCCAGTCAGGGCCTCAGGGCCGGAGAGTGGATCTATTCTTCACATAAGTTAAAACATTAACAGTTTCGTAACTGCTTTTCTGTTGTCAATTCTCCCTTATTTTTAAAACAGACCTCTAGTAATTGAGGAATTACTGAAAAATTTTAAGCTCCTATTGTTAAGATGTATTTTTGATATTTAATTAAAATTCACCTTGAAGCTTAATATACTGTATGAACTTATTTTATAAGAAATATGGAAAATATATGGTCTTTTATTAAAATATGTACCAAAATCCAAAATAAGGAAAATAGAAGTAACATTGTTCAACTACACATTGTGAGACATAAAGATATTGCAAATTAGAATCGATATTAGCTTACTTAGTAAATATGTATTTATTACATAGAAATCCGATTCCTGGTTATTACTGGGTTATGATTTATCAACCTCTCACCCATTGCACAGAATTATTTCAACCGTCGCTCACTATACACTCGCATGCGTTCACTAACCCCTCACCCATCACTCAGAATGTATTTAACCGCCGCTCACTATGCACTGGCATGCCGTTTACCAACCTCACAGCCATCACTCAGAATATATTCAACCGCCGTTCACTATATACTCACATGCCGTTTACCAACCTCTCACCCATCGCTCAGAATGTTTTCAATCGCCGCTCACTATACACTCGCATTCCGTTCACTATCCCCTCACCCATCACCCAGAATGTATTTAACCGCCGCTCACTATGCACTGGCATGCCGTTTACCAACCTCACAGCCATCACTCAGAATATATTCAACCGCCGTTCACTATATACTCACATGCCGTTTACCAACCTCTCACCCATCGCTCAGAATATTTTCAATCGCCGCTCACTATACACTCGCATTCCGTTCACTATCCCCTCACCCATCACCCAGAATGTATTTAACCGCCGCTCACTATGCACTGGCATGCCGTTTACCAACCTCACAGCCATCACTCAGAATATATTCAACCGCCGTTCACTATATACTCACATGCCGTTTACCAACCTCTCACCCATCGCTCAGAATGTTTTCAATCGCCGCTCACTATACACTCGCATTCCGTTCACTATCCCCTCACCCATCACCCAGAATGTATTTAACCGCCGCTCACTATGCACTGGCATGCCGTTTACCAACCTCACAGCCATCACTCAGAATATATTCAACCGCCGTTCACTATATACTCACATGCCGTTTACCAACCTCTCACCCATCGCTCAGAATGTTTTCAATCGCCGCTCACTATACACTCGCATTCCGTTCACTATCCCCTCACCCATCACCCAGAATGTATTTAACCGCCGCTCACTATGCACTGGCAAGCCGTTTACCAACCTCACAGCCATCACTCAGAATATATTCAACCGCCGTTCACTATATACTCACATGCCGTTTACCAACCTCTCACCCATCGCTCAGAATGTTTTCAACCGTCACTCACTGTACACTCGCATGCCGTTTACCAACCTCTCACCCGTCGCTCAGAATGAGCCCAGAATAAGCTATCTCATCCAGTACACACTCACTAGTTGCTCACCCACTCCGTTTATCCCTCGTATTTATTTCAAAGCACACGATTTGTTATGTCAGATTTCCATGCGGTATACTTTTGTCAGTGATGATCACGGGTAATCAATGTGTCAGGAATAATGTATATTTACAAAACTGTTCTTACAATATTACGAATTTATGAAAAACCGGAAATGGGAAATAATAAAAACATTAATAAATGCTTTTTTTATTTTCTGTTCAAATATGTGTTCAACTGAAGACCTCAATGTTCAACATTGATAAGAACAACGTAATTTAAAATGTGAAGATGAAGATATAATTAGTTCTTACCTTGAATAAGAGGGTTTGTCCCCCTGGAAATGTTGCAATAAAAACATGGACCTCACTAGTCAAGTGAGCGATGCTCATCTGGTGTCTGGCAGCGACTTGCGGTTGCTATCACGATAGGACTAACGGAAACCGGGGAAGGAAACCAAGATGAACAGATATGGCGCTTCTAATTCTTGTGTGTTTTCCAAATCTTTTTTGAAGTGGTGTTCATTTGTCATAAAATTATAAGCATATAATAATAATAATATTGTAGATACCTTCTAATAATTTTGAGAAAAATGTCGCCAGGTATCAATATTTGTATTATACTGAATATTTACCGACCGTTAGCGATCATCAGATCTAATATGAAAGTAACGGAAATTATAGGATTATAGAATAGAATACATGAAATATAAATTGAAGTATTAATTGAAATTGTACTTTGTACTTTTTGTAAGTAATTTGCGCATTTTCAATTTATAATTTAATTTATTTTTCATACATTCTATTCTATAATCCTATTATTAGGTACTGTAATTTTCAGATTAGCTCTGATTATCAAAAAGATGAGGGATCGAAAATATCTTCAGTGTAATAAAAATATTGATATCTTACGACACCTTTTCTCAAAAGAACATTAACACTATGGATTAAAATGATTCTATCACACAAGGTTCAAAAGCTATGAACATATTCAATATTTGAAATAAACAAAATCATATAAAAATTTCCGCATTATCACTCTGGTTATATTACTACAACATTTTATTAGCACGTTTCTTAAGAAGAAAGAATAAGTTAAAATGGAAAATGTATATTTGTACAATAATATTGAAACATCTTGGAAGGAGAAAATCCTATTGCATTGGTTGAAAATGCTTTGCGCCTTGTTACTTACTCTTGGATTCCTGTTTACTTTGACAAGAGACAAGTAGCAATGTCGTGATGAAACTGTTCACCGTGCTAATCACTAATATTACCCAAATTCTGTGTGAAAAATATGGGAGTGAAGAAAATAAATTTTCGGAGACATTTTACACCTCATATTTTTGTAGCTTTCTAACCATTCTGTGATCAATGATTTATAATTGTTTTATTTATTTGTCCAGAAATATTCGTGCATAACTGTCTTAAAAGATTGTCAAACTGCTAACTCAATGTTTCGCAATTTTCTTCGTATATTTCATTCAACATGAGTTTTATAATTTGCGGGCCGATGAAAATTCATTTTCTTTATTAACATTCGAGCTTTTATCCTATGAAAGTTATTGAGTTGAAGACGTATGTTGCGTTCATGTTTGATCTTTGCTTTTTTCGACAGAAGGCAGCAATATTGCAAACTCTTGAAAACCTAAAGGTATATAAAGTATAATATGGTCTTTATTCTGAAGGAAAAAATCATAATAAAAGACCTTGCGTATAATTATTTATTTATTGTATTGATCTCTCCCTACACGAATCATGTGTCGAGAAAATGTCACAGTATTTAATTACAGCATAAAAAGTAATAAAGATTCAAATCAAATGAAATTTGTATCAATGCAGTTTTACATTTATTTTCGAAAACGAATAATATTATATCTATAATTGTAAAAAAATCCCACGTTCACAATTCAGGTATCGGTGGTTCGGCTTCCACCTCATAAAGATGACAGAGATCTTCGTTGCTTGCTCCACAGGGAGGTTCTGGTCTCCTTTCCCCCATACCAGGTCCTACAAGACCGAAATTTACCCTACAAAATTCATTATGCTTTCCTGGAGACACTGTACGTGCTGTATGATGAGGCGTAATAATGAATTGTCCGTACTCATTCCAGGTTGGATAACCTGGGGCTTCTATTTCTATTTCTCGATCCTCGTGACATTGACCGTCGAACAGCATTCGTTTGTAGCCCCGAGGACACCCGCCTCGCACGTGCACACACGTGCCCTCCGCGTGACCTTTGACCGCCGAATGAAAGTCCAAGACTACTATGTGCTCCCTTCGACACGGACCTTTATCGAATAGTGAGTAACAGCCTTTAGACCCCTTCACAAATATTTTTCCCTTCGCAAAACACTTGGATTGTTCGGTTTTACATTTAAAACTATATTCGGGTGTACCATTTCGAGTTCTGGTTCTTAGGATAATGTCAAAAAAAGGGTTTCGGAAAAATTTTGAACGTTCAATGTCGGGAAATCGAAGATCTGGCAACAGGCAACGACCTTCCACCATGGGTTGGTGAATGGTAACTGGCCGGGCTGGGGAAATGCGGCACTCGACGCCGGACAAGACGTGATGAGTGAGTTTGGTCCCGCATCCGCAGATGACGTCACGTACGACTTCCTTCCGGTAACAGCGGCCATCGTACGCCATGCGGTAACCTTTACACGGATCCACATACTTCTTGCACTCGCCAATGATATGACCCCTGACCAAACAAAAAGAAGCCAAGTATGTTTATCAATTTTTTCTATAAATAAATAATAGCATACATTTTTTGAATTAGTATTCGTAAGTGGTTGTTGCAAATATTGCAAACAATCAGTTTATTGTGGGATGTGGATCACGGGATAGGTCAATGAATAAAGCACATTAGTTTGCCAACGTTTCGGAATATGTAATCCCTTCCTCAGAGCTTACTACTGACTTACTTTCGGAAAGTAAGTGACACTTACTTTCGGGCCTTGGCCCTGATCAGACGTGGCGTGCAATGGCTGTCGCAACTCCATGCTGGAGTTGGTCTGGAGGCAGACCTGAAGTTTGACAGTCTTGTATATTAGTTAGTCCTGAGGAAGGAATTACATATTCCGAAACGTTGGGAAACTAATTTGTTTTATTAATTGACCAATCCCGTGATCCACATTCCGCAATTTATTAATGGTCGTGAAATCTACAATGAACAATCAGTTTATAGAGCCAAGACGTACAGAAGAAACAGCCCTTGTGCTGTTTTCTCTGTACGTTAACAATATGCCCTCATTCTTCAGAAAAATATTTTCCTACGAACAAATTAATAGCAGTTTTGAATAGTTTAGAATTTCAAATTAGCTATTACAACTTTGATACCGAAAAAATGGTTTTCGACAAAACGTTGGTCTACCGATCCGTATGTGAACAGCTCTAGCGACTAAACCGCAGAAAGGATTTTCACCAAAAATTACATTTCCCAATCGATTTTGCTGGCGTCATGGTTTCTTGAATTTCAAACGGATATTTTGCTGTTTGGACGTACTTCATATGAAGCTTTAACGACAATTTAAAAATGTTCCTTTTTTATCTTAATTTTTTTCATTATTTTATTTACGGGTCGTAGCAAACTGCGGTTATAAAAATTGTGCAGATTTAATTCTTCTTGAGCTCTGTAATTTCGAAAATTCCAAAAATTTTAATTTTTTTGTTTTCCTACAATAGTATTGTAAAAAAATATTTTTTCTTGATTTATGTAAACAAATAAATGTTTTCTTAAATTATGTAAAAACATCTCTCTAATCTGCAAACGTTTAAAAATTTTATCCGAAACGTTCAATTATCATCAAAACATTTTGCTCATAACTTGAACAGTAGCTACATTATCTACAAAACATCTATGAGTATATTATTTTGTTTATTAATTCCTAAGAAATTACGACTACGATAGTCTTTGATATCGTCACTTGATTTACATTACAAATATATTTTATAGTTCAATGTATGCGTATTTACATAATGCATAATAATACACAATTCCAACACACATGCTTTTTCAAAATTTCGACATCTTTCGTTCTGGAATAAAATACGATTTAAATTGCGTAATTTTAGAAACGTTGAAACTTATTTTCTCAAAAAAGCTACAAATTTTCCTCCGAAAATTTACATACGACTCAAGTTAGGTCTATTATATTCTGATGATCTCATTCTTATTAAGTTATGAACTAAAACTTTAAGAAGAAATGGAAATTAAAAAAAAATTATTAATCATAGATATGCATTCAGATTCAAGACTGCGTTGTGAACATAGTGTATAGAATCGCATCTACACTATGGTTTGTCTTTCTTACCCTTTCTCCAATTCCTTCCTGTTGGGCCGCAAGTCACAATCGAGCTTTCCACGTCCTATGGGCTGGCACCTGTCTAGAGTGGGGTCGAAGATGAGGTTGTGGCGGAAGCAGATCTTGTCGTCTCGGGTGCAGGGCACGGGGCGACCGATGAGGGAGTCGTTGGCGAAGTAGCGCTTGTAGCCACGGAGCCCCACGCGGGTAGACTTGGTGCGTGGGCGTACACAGGGCCCGGGGTCATCCACAGGGGGCAGCGCGAATAGGCGTTGGCCCTTCACCTCGACGTCACTGGTGCCCAAAACCAGTGCCCCTGCTACCGCACTCAACACCAACACCCATCGGATGCACATTGCAGTGGGTAGTTGATTAAACTATATTTAGAATCAGTAAACAAGAAAAGTGATCTTGACTTGGAATATAACTTGTGGTTGGGGGGTCAGTAAGCATACTGCGACATACTTTTATCGTCACAAAAAGTAGAAGTAGAACTCATTGCACGGATGCTAAAACAAATCAATTGCAGCTAACCTTCAAAATTGTAGCACATTTGCTGAAAATGTTATAACACGGGAATTTGATTGTCATAGATTATTAAATCCATGCCATTAGATCTTAAATATATAAATATATATCTCCGGGTGCCGGGATGTCACTCATGTGCGACTGTTTACTCGCCCTTCTCCGGTCGATTATCCGCAGCTTCCCTTACCATGCGCCATGGCGACTCTAAGTGGCGACTCTAAGTGGCGACTCTAAGTGGCGACTCTAAGTGGCGACTCTAAGTGGCGACTCTAAGTGGCGACTCTAAGTGGCGACTAAGTGGTGCGACTGGGCATGGTTCATGTCAGCTGGCTGCATATGTGGAGCATATGTGGAGTGGTGTCGTTCACAGAGTACAAACCACGTTTCCGGTAAAGATTGTCAATAAAGTATTGAGGCTCAAATTATAACCTGACTATGCGGTCCTGACCTTTTAGGATCGAGTTAATACGATTTTTTCCCAGGTAGCGGTGTTCCCAGCTCTGGGCCGTGCTTTCATTTATGAACCACTCCACGAGATAAAGGAGACATATGGCGAACATGGCGTGTTTGCATAATCGTACCAAGCGTACTGCGCCTGCCTGAGGTCTTTCATTCGTCAGAGTCACTTTTCGTCACGGTCAGCTATAGAAACTGAGACAAATTGTATTACAAAGCTACAGTTTCATTTTCGCCCCGTCCGAGAATCAAACCTGGGACCCATTATAGAAAGCTAACACGCTGTCCATGAGCCTCCTAAGAAGATGATGATAATGATGTTAATAATAATAATAATAATAATAATAATAATAATAATAATAATAATAATAATAATAATAATAATAATAATAATGTACTGCTTTCTGTCCAAACGTAAATGAGGTTTCAAATGTTCAAAATTGATAAAAAAGATTATATAAAACGAGAAAACATGAATTGTACCTACCTTCAAAGAGGGGTTTTCAAGCACTGAAAAACTTGCAATGAAACGTTTTTATCAGACTAGTGAAACAGGCTATGTTCTTCGTCTGGTGTCCGACCGCGTGTGCGGATGCCATCCTCTCAGGAAGGAAACCGAGGAAGGAAACCAAGGTTCAAAGAGATAGCTGTTCCATTTGTTATCTCCGAAAGTGCCGTGAAGGAGTGCCCATTTAGCATAAGATTAAGAGCAACTGCAGGACTGCCACCGGAAAAAGGCAGCAGAACAAAACGACGAGAATTGTTTTCCAAAACGTAGCCCGCGCAATGCTGAAGAACATCAAATAAAGTTCTTTCGGGTAATGTTCTTATGTAGGCATTTATTAATACCATCTGCCTCACGTTCGGCAAGCCATTTTTAAACGTTCTCATAATTATCTTTAATTCTAAAACAATCTGCACCGCGTTGGGCAAGCCATTTTAAAACGTTCTATCGTTATTCAAAATATTTCAAACTTTGAACAATTTAACTTCTGTTGCAATTTTCACGAGTGTCCGACTCCCAATTTCTTACATGGTTGAATAATACTTGGGTGGATTGGCGTCTCCTCCTGTACGGACTGGATATTCTCTGAAAACTTATATTGTCAAGAATAAAATGGGTGGTCTGCGGAGCCTTAACTATTAAATAAATAATTTGTTTTGTCATAAAATTATTTACTTCAATTATTGAGTTCAATATTTACTTAATTTTGTCGTGAGCTATTTAGGTGCTCAAGGTGAAGTAATAGCACAAAAGTAAATTTTTTGTCGCAAATGACAAATTGTCATTTTATAAAAAAATACTTTTGTGCTATTACTTCACCTTCCGTGCCTAAATAGCTCATGACAAAATCATAGTTCCTCAAGGTAAATGTCACCTACGTTTTCACTTGTCTTTTAACATACTATAAAAACCTTCCGATTGGCGTTAACCCGTCTGCAGACAGTCACTTATTCTGTTCTGACACACATACATGTACTAAAACGTGTCATTGGTTGAGAGCGTAGGCTTCCGCGGCCGGAATTGGAACTTACTTGGCTATCCGGGAGACGCCGCATCCAGGGCACAGGTGCCGACGTTTCGGTCGCCATTCTGTGAACTTCATCAGGGCGCAGTATTGCGCTAGTGTACAACACCCTGATGAAGGTCGCAAAATGGCGACCGAAACGTCGGCACCTGTGCTCTGGACGCGGCGTCTCCCGGATGGCCAAGTGTCATTGGTTGTCCATTCCTTCATAAAATTCTTCATATAACAGGTTATAATAAAATATATATTTTAAACTCAGCCACGCCACATTATAAATGTGTTTATTTTCTATTCTGAGATTCCAGTGTCTAGTGTTTTCATTCTATTCCAGGCTTGAACCTTCTTATGTCCCGAAATTCATGTTAGAATATCGGCATTTTAATTAGAATCTACAGGCGCGCGATTCCTTGTATTCATGGAGGTTTCGACATCAATAAAGTACCTAAAACATCGTTAGATTTTTTCGTTGCCAGTTAAGTTATTGCAATAGACACTAATGGAATGTTACGCATAATGTTCTAATATTAGCAGAATTTGTAAAACATTCAATTGAAACATACATGTTAAAGTTTTGGAATCGAGGTTTATTGGTTTAGACTACATGACCCTTCAAATATATACCAAAACCGTACGACCTGTGGTGGAAAAAAATCGGACTGAGGCTACGACCTGAGTGTGTTAAAAAGGAATCTACTTCATAACGCCATCATAATTTGGTTATCGGGATGAAGGTAAGTCATAATCGAAATTGATTATCAAGGAACCTTGTACCTTCTTCTCGAATTATGTGACTAGTGTGCATATATCGTTTTTCTTCTCTTGATCACACTGGATGCTTCATGAAGGAAGTTTTGTTACTCTGAAAGTTGTTTCCAAACCACTCAATGCCTGACCTGTCAGTAAATCCAGTCTATTGTAATTGAGAGGAATAAGAAATTTATTCAGTTCGTTGCATTTCTTCCATACATAACGTGTTTTGTACATTGTCCCGTTTTTGAGTCAATCTTGTTTGGTTTTTTTACGCCAGTTGCAGATGATCGGTACTTCGATCGCAAGAGAGTAAATAACATGTTAACATTTAATTACATTTCGCGTTACTTACCTGTTATAATAATTTAATATATTGGAAATTGATCAATTGAAAAATGTTCTTATTGTCACACATCGTTTTAACCCCTGGTTTGGTTTTTCGTACGTTGTTGTAAGTACGGTACGTTGTTCGTAAGTTGTTTTTTTTCATGTTTGTAATTATGTAACCTACAAATCACCTGATTAGAATCCAAAACAAGAATTGAAACGTCGTCTCCCCCCAAAAATAACATTATTCAATGATTCATATTTTAATACATTTATTTACTTTCATTTGTTTTATTCACAATTGGGATTTACTTTCTGAAATTCATTTTTCTTCTTTCATTTTCTTCTTTACTTTCATGCTGCGTCAAATAAACACGATATACCTCAAAAGTAAATTAAAACAATTATTGGGTAAATTAAAACAATTATGGGAAAAATGTATTAATAATAATGAAAATACAAAACAGGTCTGAAATAAAACCAAAATTACTAATGATTTGATATACATTCGTAATAGAATGATAGCCATAAAGGGATAACATTTATTATTATCACAATATTCCAATGTACACCTTGCTATATGTGTGCAAGTTTGTCTTCTATTATTCGTAGTCGAGCAGGTTATTCAACGTATTCATAACTAACGTAAGTAACAATTTGGATGAAGTAAGTAACTGCATGAATTTATTCTTCGAGTAAATGGATCAAGCTTAATTCTACAAGTGGGCTAACTAGTATATTTAACTCGCGTTTTTTTGTGAAGATTACTCTTTTAAATACGGTGGACGGCATGGTTGATAGGTTGATTGGTGATTCGAGGCCGGCAACTTCTAAAGTCATTTCTCCCGTACGTGTAGTGCATGCTTTTTTGGGCAGGTGGCGATGATCTTCCCTCGCTCTGGATAGCACAATTCGGCTCCGACCTACTCGTTGCGTAGCGTGGTTTTCCAGGCGCCTCCCATCAAGAAAGTACCTCCCTCTTTCTTTTTTTTAACACATTTATTTATTTTAGATGGATTACTTCGTTCCGTTACAATCACTTTACAGATGTTTTTCATAATTATTCTAGTTAAAATTCTCAGCTAACTTAATCTATACATTGAAGAGGATACTCTAGGGGAGAACCTCCAGGTTATGAATTCTGGTTGGCTAAAAGTTTGAGGAAGGCTTCAAACGGATAACTATTTTTTATTCGGGTGTGGGTTGGATTTTTCGGTAGTTTGTAATGGGATGCTGCTGGTATGTTAGGTTTTGGTAGAAGTTGTGTGATATATGTGCTATTTGGTTTATTATTGTATTGATGTTTAATTCTGAATGAAGTTGTATATTACTTATGAACCAGGGGGCATTTGTGATTAATCTTAAAAATTTTGTTCTCATTACTTGAATTTTATTGGTATTTGTGGGATTTGCGATTGTCCATATTAGGCATGCATAAAGCTGTAGTGGTCTGATTATGGTTTTGTATATTGTTGTAGTGTTTGTGTATGACAGGAATTTGTGTTTGTTGATTTGTGACCGGAGTTGGAATAATTTATTTTTTGCTTGTTTAAGTTTGATATCTATGTGGGTTTTCTAGGTTAGTTTTGTGTCCAGATAAAGTCCCAAGTATTTAATGGGTTGTGGTGGTGGGGTCCAGGTGATGGGGGAAGTACCTCCCTCGCCGGGAGAATCTTTTACCTCTTCACTGGTCCCCGACATGTGTGGAAGTGTAGAGCGTACCAGTGTAAATATGTGTAAGAGCTGAGGTTAGGCCAGGGATCGGATAGAAATATCACGCGTGGTCCGTGACCCGTTTGATAGGGTACTACTCCGGCATTCGCCTGGTATTGATCGAAAAAACCGGATTACTATCAAGCAGAGCAGCCGTCCATAAAAATACTCCTCTAACAGTTGAATTCGACCTAGCTAGGTAGCTGGTGACGAAAATACTTCCTCAATGGGGACTCGAATTCTAGGACCAATCGGTCAGAGGTACCGCAGTGACTTTAATTAATTCCCTGAGCCTGCTAAGCAGGTGAGTTGGCAGACATTTGTAGGTAAAATAATTTGTGAAAATCAACCTTGAAATGAATCTACGGAAACAAGTTAATTCGTAAATGGTAATTGCCGAACAATTTTTTTTCAAAATTTTAGAAACCATTGATATTTCTGTTCTTACTTTTTGAATGTTATTAATTTTGAAAATTCATTAAGTAAATTTTGGAACATCTTTTACAACAATATGAATTAAGGAGCTATGCGAGCTATTTTGAACGTTTTCATTCAGAGAATGAGTTACCTTGCTGGTAAAAATTCTGATATACTTTAAATTTCGGGTACCGGTGCTTCCGCCTCAACTTCGTAAAGATCACATCGACCTTCATTGTTAGCTCCGCAAGGTGGGTTAGGCCTTCTTTCGGAAAGACCAGGTCCTACAGCGGAATTGTATACTATACACGAATTATTCTCTTTGGTGGGATGGAACGAAATGCCGAAACCATGAGGAATTATAACGTTCTGCCCATACTGATTCCAGGTTATTTTTCCAGGGGCTTCTATCGATATCTTCCTGTTCTCGTGACATTGTCCGTCAAAGAGCATCCGTTTGTAACCTTGGGGACACCCACCTCGCACGTGCACACACGTGGCCTCTGCTCGACCTTCTATCGCCGAATCGATGTTCAAAGCTACCGCGTAATCCTGCGGGCAAGGCCCTTTTTGAAACAGAGTGTGGCAGCCTGATGCCCCTGATACCCATACCTTTCCTTGCGCAAAACATGTGGCTTGGTTAGAATTACATCTCAAAGTTGGATTGTTTACTCGAAAGCTAATTCCCGTTCTATATCCTTTGAAACCCTGCAATTGTGTGAAGGGATTTCGTAAAAATTGCGAACGTTCAATATCGGGAAATCGAAGGTCCGGAATGAGGCAGTGACCTTCGCCGTTGGGTTGCTGGACGCGGATTGGTGTGGCAGGTGAACCTCGGCACTCCACTCCCTCCAGGAAGTGACGGGTGGGTTTGGCCTCGCATCCGCAGATGACGTCACGCACTACTTCCTTCCGGTAACAGCGGCCGTCGAAGGCCATGCGGTAGCCGGGACATGGGTCCTGGAACGTTCTGCATGCGCCGAAGAGACGGCCGGAGCTGTAACATTAACATCTATCAATGAAAGAACCACGGATTTGTTAGTGTGGATCTATTTTTGGAATACTTCAGTGTTATATTCACATAACGCCTCAATATACATGAATTAATAGCTAGATTTAAGGACCAGCGTTCGTTAACATACATACAAATAGCAATACATTATCGTAACAGTTCATGGTACATTAATGATCCTATCCAAAATATAGTTCTTTTCTTTTTTCTGTTTTAAATAAATAGGTCGTTTTATTAAAAGTTTTGAGATCCACTTGACTGATAAGACAAATAACAACTAGAGTTGTTTATGAACCCTCTTGGTTCATTACCTTTATCTGTATCCGTTATTTGTAGCATTTAAGGAATTCAATATCTTTCAGGTGCCTTTTTTTAAGCCCGATTAGAGTGTGTATTCAGGTATATAATAAAATCAGTGGGAATTACTCCAAGTTTTGAATTATGAAGATTGATTGTGAAAATCAAATAATTAAAGTAATAAATAAATAATTGAATTAGTAAGTAAATAATAGTAAGTTAAAAAATGATACCGCTTGCGTTTATTTCAGATATAATTAATAAAGAGTTAATACTTATATTGACCAGATAAACCATAAAAAAAATTTTACCCAGAGGAAATATAAAGTAGGGTCTGTTTATTTGGTCGTTTTGCTAAATATTTCATTATTCAAGAGTAAAAAATAGTACCGAAAGAGTTTATATATTACGTGTACTATTATTTATTGTTACTTCTAATTTCTTACCCAACGAAATTAGATATGTCAGGTCTGAGGTCGCACTGGCTATCATGTCCACCGCCGATGCGATCGCAAATATCTTCTTCGGGGTTAAAGATGAGGTTGTGCCGGAAGCAGATCTTGTCCTCGCGGGTGCAGGGCACGGGGCGGCCGATGAGGGAGTCGTTGGCGAAGTAGCGCCGATAGCCCCGCAGCCCCACGGGAGCCGACTTGCTGCGTGGGCGGACGCAGCGGCCCGGGTCGGCCACGGGGGGCAGCCCGGTCAGGCTCTGGGGGCCCGCCGACGCCCCCCACGCAGACAGGAGCAGTCCCCCTGCCGCCGCACTCAGCAGCAACATCCACTGCATGCTCTTTGCGGAAGGAAGTTAATTGATGACTATCTCTAATCTATAATCAAAATCAGAAGAAGATAGATTGCTTGATTAGTGATTGATTGCTTGATTAGTGATTGATTGCTTGATTAGTGATTGATTGCTTGATAACGATTTTTGCTTGGTTAGTGATTGAACGATTGTTAGCGATTGAGCGATTGTTGGTGATTGAGCGATTGTTACTGATTGTTGGTGATTGAGCGATTGTTGGTGATTGAGCGATTGTTGGTGATTGAGCGATTGTTGGTGATTGAGCGATTGTTGGTGATTGAGCGATTGTTGGTGATTGAGCGATTGTTGGTGATTGAGCGATTGTTGGTGATTGAGCGATTGTTGGTGAATTTTCAAAGTGTAGACAAAATAGGCGTTCAGAACATACTATCCTCTTGATTGGTCCGGACGCGTCAACTGATAAGATCATTAGTCCCGTATGTATAGTGCATGTATTTATCGCGGGCGGTGGCGCGGCAGGCTCTGTGGAAGTGGAGTGTATGCGATTGTAGGTGTGTGTAATTAAGGTGTGAGGATAGGACAAGGGATAGAAAGAGAAGATCGCGACCGGTCCGTTTGTTAGGGTACTGCTCCGGCATTCGTCTGGTGTTGTTATGGAGAAACCACGGAAATCTACCGACCAGAGCAGCCGTTCGCCAATTTCTCTTCCAGACAGAGGCTTAATTCGACCTGTCTGTGTAGCTAGTTTCGAAAATGTTGCCAGTGTCGGGACTCGAATTCTAGGACCTCTCGGTCATAGATACATTATTACGCCCTGAGCTACCTAAGCAGGTGGATTAGTACAATAATGATTTATGTTTCGGTCATTGTGTGCGAAAATTAATTTAATTCTTGTTTAAATATCCTGGTGCCCATGTGTTAATCCTCCTGTTTTGAAATTGCATACTATTACGGCTATTTTTTTTGTAAATTTGTACGTATGTTTGATTGTTAATAAGTTATTGAAACAGTCTTGTTCAAACGTTAGTAGCATTGGTATTTTTCGCTTGAGATGACCCAGAATACGGAGCAGGCATGTCGTACAGTTGTGGCAAGAACAGACTTTTCAAACGGTGTTTGCCGAAAATGTATTTATTTTATGATGAATGTACCTTTTCTTAGAAATTATTATTAACAATTTATTAAAATTTTCAGGGTACATTACTTATAGTATTGATAATTGACATTTTATACAAATATTTTTTGAAAATAAAAAAGTATATAAATAATATTTATCCAAAAATTTTGAAAATGCGAAGGCAAAAGTTATAATTGAAAAAATACTGGTCCACAAAAACAATTTTTTGCCTACTATTGAGGAAAATTCGTCTCTGTCACCCTGAAATCGATGCTCTTATTACATATCTGAAGTCAGATTTATTCTAGCACGTCACATTTTTTAATTTTAGCAATGTCTAACTTTTATTCAGTACACTATACCGGTAGAGTGAAGCCAAAGATAAATTAAACTTGGTTGACTTTTTTGGGTATTTTTATAATAATTTATATTTTAAAAACTTTAAAAATGATATACATTTATTTACAGTATATAGTAAGTAGAAATTTTTATGTAATTATATATTTTTTGCCGTTTCCATCACGATTCATTGCATTTACAAGAGTTTTCATGAGTCCACGTTTAATGTGCAGAGTGGAAGAATAATCTTTTGTGGACAGCTAGGATCTTCTGCTTCACATTGTTTTCCCCGAGAGTGAAATAATTTCTCTAATAATGATTCCAATTAAATTCTGTAATTAAATGGACAAAAAATCAACGAGAGCAATAAGCTTTAAATTTATTTTGGAGCCAATTGTATCTTCGCATGTAGATGCAATAAATCATTTAGAATAAGACAAAAAATAATTAATTTACTATTTACATAAAATTCTGTTTTACAAGGGACATAGAACAGCTTACAAAATATCTCTTCTGTTATTTCTTGAAATCACATCAAATCATGCCCTACAGTGAAAAATTAACAAAAGGAGGAAAGAGTCCTCACCAAATAACTGTTGAAACAATTCACTAACGAAATCACCAGAAAGGCAATTACTTTAATATTTGGTCTCATTATCATTCTACGTTGCACATAAAAGAAAAAAATGCTTTCATCTGAAAATTGTGGCGTGATAGAAAAAAGAAGAAAAAAACGAATTTCCGACTGTGGCAGAATTTTCGACTGTAGTTAAGATAGAGGTCGAATTCAGGTGCTGTCCACAGGAAAATTCGAGCGAGCGTCTGCTCTGATCGGTAGTTTTCTGTGGTTTCTCCGATCAACACAAAGTGAATGCTGGAGCAGTACCTTACAAACGCGCCACAGACCGCGCGCGATCTTTCCTTTCTCTTCCTTGTCATATCTTCACCCCTTGCACACACTTGCTTTTATATACACTAAACTACTACACATTTTAGAGACCAGTCGGGAGCTTAGAGCTTTTCCCGTCTCCGGTGATGTTCTGCAGATAGGTGATACCTGGATGGGGAAAACGTCGCAAGCCGATGTACGAGTGTTGAATGAATAGTAATGCCTCTACATTAGTAACTTGGTGTGATGGAAAATTTTTACAAATCAAACGCATAAATAATCTTTAGAATGTGTTCCTTAATTACCGCTGTTCATTTTTCCACATAATCCTCATTCAATTGGATACATTTCTGCCAACGATGAACAAGTTTTCTGAAGCCGAGACAGAAAAAGTGGACACACTTTTTCTTCAACTAGCGTCTCACAGTTCTCTTCATCTTTTTCATTGGCAGCACAATGAGGTCCTCGTAGATCTTCTTACATTATCGGGAACAGATTGAAGTCAGACGGAGCCAAACCTGGACTGTACAGAGGGTGCCGTACAGAGGTGAGATTCGGTCTCTGAAGTTGTGGTACGCGAGTTGTGTGGCTTGGCACTGTCATGCTGCAGGAACCAGTGGAGTATACTGAGGGCTATCGAGGCTGCCGGCAGTAGCCCGAGAAAATTACAAGAAAAATATCTGACAAGATAAATTATATTAAAAATAATTATAGGCCACACTCTTTTTCAGTGACATTCATTTTTCAAAATTCTATATACTATGATCTGTTGACCGGGAGCGGTAGCTCAGTGCATCAACTGATGTCACTGTAGCGTCTCTGGCCGGGAGGTCCCAGGTTCGAGTCCTGATGGCGGCAGGATTTTCGACATTAGCTTTTCAGCTAGGTCGAATTCAGTCGCTGTCTGGAGAAGAATTCTAGCGGCCGCCTGCTCTGATCGGTAGTTTTCCGTGGTTTCTCCGATCAACACCAGGCGAATGCCGGAGCAGTACCTTACCAAACGGGCCACGGACCGCGTGCGATTTTTCCTTCCTCTTCCTTGTCCTATCCTCTCCCCTTGCACACACACACACACTGACATTTACATGCACTACACTACCACATATTCCGGGAGTCCGATCGGGGGCTTAGAGCTTGTCCCGGCTGGGGCGGTGCTCCGCTGGTGGGAGAGTCCAGGTTAGGGGGAATCCCCACTAGCCGACGATAGGTCGGCACCGGATCTCGCCATCCAGCGGGGAAGATCACCGCCATCTCCCAGAAAAAAACATGCACTACACTAACGGAACTAATGACCACAGTAGTTGACGCGCCCGGAAACACGAAAAAATCAATCAATCAATGATCTGTTGAGATGTGTATTAAATCGCTCGCTAGTCAGCGCATCAGTCCTCTTCAGAGGCGTCAACACCGAAGAAACCGCTGGCACTCAGCGGCATCCACACAGCGTGCGTTCGTTGCATGACTCACTCCCCCCCTCATACTGGTAAGAATGGACCAGCCAAGGGCTCAGGTTGCCGATTTCCCGAGCGGTTTCTTGACACGCTCGGAGCAATTCGAAGGTTCGGAGGCAGTGGGCAGTAAATGGACATATTAAATTAGATTTGCGCTTTTGTGCACGACACATACGATTGGTGGTGAGTGTACAAATACATAATGGACAATAATTAGCATATTTTACTTTTTAAAATTGCAACATATTAAGTATATGATAGTGTCAAAGTTAACTATTGTCAGATATTTGGTAAGATATTTTGAAAAAATATCGCAGCACACTTTGAGAAGTTTGTCTCTTGACAATGAGTGTATTGAACGGCGTTCATTAGAGAAGCCTTTTAATCGTCGTTCGTATAATCATCCTGGCGAGGAATCTGAAAATAATTCTAAAATGTCTACTCTAGGAGTGGATTTTACGAAAATATATGTTTAGAAATTGCGTAAATTTCTGAGACAAATTATGCGAAATCTACTCTTTTTCATAAATTGTACATGACCTTTTTCAAAGAGTTAATTTTTTTAGGAAGGACTTTGAGGTAAAAATCACTATCTTCAATTTTATAGTTTTGAAATATAAATCTTTTGCAATTTTCGAAGAAACGAAGAGTTCGCCGAAAATGGGATTAGCACAATATTTTTTACCGTCCCTTGATTCATATGAGGAGAAACTTTAAAGAAAATATTTTGAGCTTTTTTTTTTTTTTTTAGAAAAAAACATTGTTTCAAAAATTAAATTGCATCTCGAGCAAAATTACACGAAAATTAATGACATCGAAAAGGTAAAAATTGATAAATATTCAGTGTAGACGGGTGACCTGCTGAATGTTATATTCTTTGAGAGAATGTTTCAGAGGTTGCGAACCGGTTCGTCAGTGAAATTGAGCTGAGTTATGTTAAGAAGAGAACAAAGTAAGCGGTAGGCTGTTTTCCTTATAGAACCTTGTTCCCCATTCTTCTGCTTTAGAGGTGCTCACCTTTTTCGGCCTCTTCATATTTTTCTGACCGAAATGTCAAATCTACTTTTCTTAGAACTTCAGATCACTCTATAAAAAGTATTCTCATAATAAATGTACTTATCCAAAGAAATTCATCAACAGCAGCTCTTTTTATGTAAATATTTATTTAACACAACGTTTAATATTGTGAATCAAAGATTTAAAAAAATGTTCAATATGTTTTGTAAATATATAAATTATTGAAAAATTGGTTGGTTAATACACTACAATATAAGAATTAGAATATTACAATTAATAGCCGAACATTCGAAGTAAAAAGTAAGCAGAAGCTTGTCAGTGTAATATTATCTGTAAATATGTTCAATAAATTGTCTTGACCCTTTCAGTGTTAATTTTGTGCGCTTAGTCCTTGATCATTGTTTTCGCGTCCGTATCCGCACAGTCATTGTTGGGTCTCTCTAGTAGCATGTTTTGCAACTCCTAGTGCTAATACATTGAGTTTCTGCTAAATTATACTTCTAGAGCTCTCCAAAGTGCATAAAGCTGGTTATATGAGAATTTTGTCTATAAGAAGAAGCAAAACCGTTAGACCTTAGCTGAATATGTTCCGTCACCTTCGGTACGGACCAACCACCGTTTGCTTTACACCGGCGTCTCCCGCCGACTTTACCAAAGCTAAGATTTAGATAAAAATTTGCCAGGATAAGGCCAAGGTTACTTTTATAATCTGCAGAAGATTCAAACACAAATTACGCGAAAAATACTAGTTTTTTCAAAAAATTGCACATGACCTTTTTTGAAGAGCTGAGATTTTAGAACAGATTTTGTTTGAGACAAAAATCTTCACCTACAATTTTGTAGATTTGAAATATTAACGTTTTGCAATTTTCGAAAACACTATTAACTCGCCGTAAATGGCACTGTCGCCATATATTTTTACCGTCCTTTGATACATACGAGGAGACAATTTAAATAAAATAATTGAAGCGGTTTTTGAGATAAAGTGTAATTATTTTTAGAAATTGCCTAATTTTCAAGAACACATTAAGCGAAAATATTCATTTTTTCGTGGTACAAGATCTCTTTTGGCAAGATGTAGTGTAAATAGAGCTAACCAGCAAGATATTGACGACTAAAAATTTAATTACGCATAAGTTTATTTCAGGAAAGAAGATAGTATAATAAATTTGATAAAATAATGAAGAGGAAAGATAAGTAATATCGCAGTGTATATTTAAAACAATTATATGTAAATGAGGATAATTATAAAAGAAATTATTGAATACATTGATGATATCGTTGTAAATGTTACAAAAATTGTAAACAAAATTTGTTGTAACATTAGAAATTAAAAGTTAAAAAAAATGATTTTGAGAAAATATGAAAATGGTTTCGAACCGTCAAGAACTATGACCAGCATTAGCCAGGCGATAAAAACAAATATAGCTAAAAAACATGCGAGAACCTTAGTAGGCACACATGACAAAAGACACATGACAAAACCGATATACTATTTTGTAAAGGAATGGCATCGAAAAGTTAAAAATAGAGAAATATACAGTGTACTAGTTGAAATACTAGAAATATATAGAATACTAGAAATATACGGGTTACCTGATGAATATAATATTCTTTGAGAGAATGTTTCAGAGGATGCGAACCGGTTCATCTGTGAAATATAGCTGAATTATGCTAAGGAGGGAACAAAGTAAGCGGTAGGCTGTTTTCCTTATACAACCTTGTCCCCCACTCTTCTGCTTTAGAGTGTCCACCTTTTTTAGCCTCTTCATATTTTTCAGACAAAAATCTTAAACCTACTTTTCTCAGAACTTCAGATCACTCTATAAAAAGTATTCTCACAATAAATGCACTATAGAAAAATGAAATTTTCCATAGAAATGCGATTGATCCATAACTACACTTTATGCGATTACTTTGTTAACACAACTTTCAATGTCGCGATTAAAACATTTTTGTAATGGGTTGGCCTACAAAATGTAAATATATTATGAATTATTGAAAAACGTTGGTATAAAATACACTACAATATAAGCATTAAGCATAACAATAAACAGACAACATTCGAAGCAAAATCTCAGCAGAAGCTTTTAAATGTAATATTATCCGTAAATATGTTCTGTTCACCGTCTAAAAGGAAATTAAAGAAGAGACTAGCTCAGTTTTATTAATATACCTAACAATAAAAAGGCAAGATAACAGTTCAGACAACAGGAGTAGAAGAATCGTCGAAAACACCAGTGAATCTGAGGTAATACGACAAAAAGGATTAAAAATATCGATTGGTATTGATGCCTTCTATTGGTGTATTGATACCTTTTAACAATATATTTTAGAATACTGATTCATTGGAATCCACAATGAAATATCTAACAATAATTTTAATTCTTTCTATAATGCATTTAATTCTTTCTAAAAATATTGATATTTTGAAAGTGTACAATTTTTTGTAGATGTGTATGTTTAACATTAGCTTCTGGTCTGATGTTAAACATTTTGAAATGTTTAATTATTGTTACATATTTTATAAATATGTTATAAAATTACACGCCATCATTAACAAAACGTCATCCCCTGAAGAAAAATATGCAGCACACTTACGGGACTAACCATCTTAACAGTTGATGCACCCGGAATAACTAATCAATCGATTGGTATCTTCCGAACACCTATTTTGTCCTCTCAACAAAATGCAAATATTTCAAAACAAATATTTAAGATTAATAACAAGAGCTCCCTGGTTTATTAGCAATAAACAACTACATCATGATCTAAACATAAATGAAATAGCTCACCAAATAGCATACCTATCAAACAACTTTTACACTAATTCACCCTTTATAAAGACATCAACTCACTACAGACTCGGAAAAGATCCCAGATACAAAACCAGAATAAAGAACAGATTCCCGCTCCATTCTTTCCTCCAGATATTTTCAAATATTGACTAATTCTGTTGAGGTGCTACTTGTTTCTCCTCCCTATTAAAGTTTAAGTACAATTTTAAACTAGATTAAGTTGAGTAGATTAAGTTGTTTAGATTAAGTCACCATACAATTGCAAAGTTTCACATGTAAACTGAACATTGAAATTTCAACTAAACAATAAATAAATTTATAAAAAATAGAAAAAAACAAACTATTTTGTCCACACTTTGAAAAATCCACTCGGAGCACTTACCAACGGGCGGTGTGGTCTGTCCAGTGGCTTGCCCCTTACTGACTGAATGAGCCGTAGCCTTCTGCAGGAAGGAACTCGACCGAGGTCAACGGGATACAAGGTTTGCGGCAGCGTCGCGGTATGCAGGGAAGACAGGTTCCAATCGGAGTTTATTACTTCACGAAATTAAGCTATTTAGTAGTATATTATAGATAGATAACTTATTTAATTTGCTTTGGGATTAAGTCCGGTGAAAAAGTCTTTACACTTACTTTACATCTAATACCATAATTCAATAATGAATACTAAAAATACATACAATTCAATAAATATAACAAAATTATTCCATTTAAGGCGTGCCTACTAAATGCAGAGGCCCTTCACAGACTACTGATCCTATCGCTTACACTATTATTAGAATTTAATCTTAACCTAAAAGTGTTGATGTTTCTAGGAAAAGTCTCCATTAGTGCTGCAGGCAAGCTATTCATGTGAGCTTAACTTTGGAAACTTAACTTTGGAGTCCAAAGACTGTTGACTTGTCGTTGTCTCCAGATTACTCTTTTCTCTAATTCTTTTCATTATGTCACTAAATTTAGTTTTGCTTAATTTCCCATATACCGAGAGTATGTCGATATTTTGTGCACATCCCTCAGAAAAATAACATTCCTTAACTCTGACAAAAAATTATGAATGATTTTTGTATGAATTTTCATGCCATATTACAAAATATTCGAGATTGTATTTTAGGAAACTCACGTTATCGTGAATTGGTTTTATAAACATACTATTCTTGAATAACAAGATTTCGAGAAACTTAAATTATATTTTTATTAATCAGCAGGAAAAAGAAAGATGATCTGTGCTAGTGTTCAGTAGTAAGAAATGAAGAAGAATAACAGTCCAAGGGAAAATTAATCGATTGTACGTGATGAGAAAATGTGAACAAATATTCCACAATTATCTAAAACTATTTAACTATTATATCGTAATAATCTAAATAATTTAACTATTATATAAAAAAGAAGACGTACATTGCATATACTTTATGTGAACTCCTTGTGCTCTCTGAAAAACAGACAATGAAAAATCACTAATTAAGTAAGCGAGAGATATTTTATCTTCAAAGACTGATGAGCGTAACGGCGCTTAAGATAATGGTGCAGGTCTCATTTTCGTTAAAATCCCTGATTTTTGGAAAATTGCAAAAGTTAAGAATTTTTTGGCGTCTTCCTGCTACTACGGTTATTGAGATAATTTTTTTCTTATTGAAATGTGTTCATCAAAATTATCTTCAAACAAGGACATGTTCAGTTTTCCAAAAATAAATTGTCTTCGTGATTTTGCATCAAACCTACGCAATTTTTAAACTTTCAACTATTATTTTCTCACAAACACCTCCAAATTAAAAAAAAAAATTCACGTGTATAGCAAACGACGGTACCATAGTGCCGGTCCCATTTTTAACGCACTCTCTGAATTTTCGAAAATTGGAAAAACAAAATCAAAAAGGTAAAAATCGAATTTTCTGCGCTTCGTTTGAAGTGATGTTAGTCTGTAAAAGTAATGTGAGATGTGCTTGGAACATCTTGGATCTTCTGAGAATTTCTTCTCATTATTTAACAATCATATCACTCATTATATAACTCATCATATCAATTGACTTATTAAATGAACTTCATACTACTCGTTTACTTATTTTGGTCTTTTTTCAAAGAAAAGCCTACGTAATGCAAGTTTGGACATTTTTTCATTTAACTATTAAAGCAATAAATGACTAACTATGAGAAGTGTATTTTGTGCACGATTTTTTCAATTCTAGGATCGTTACTCTAACCCATAAACAAGTTTAATTCTAAATACACATGGAAATGAGCGGTTTTGGCAAGAATTGATAAGAAAATATTCACCAAGCAAAGATGCCAAACAAAACTCCTATTGTTGTTTAAACAAGGCTGCTGGCTGTAATCAATGCTCCATGCAATGAAGGCAAACATATGTGAAATTATAGTTCCTTTTCTGAATACTGTGCTGCAAACATTGTAACAGTTAAATTTAGTCCTGTTTGCTTCATAAGTTAAATTAAAATATGATTGCTGCCTCTATCAAGATGAGTGCAAATTTGCACTATAGGCGCTTTGTTTCAGTTGGTTGAATTGAACGTTCTCAAGTAATAATTGAGGGGTTAGTGGTGCAGAAATTGTAATACAATTGTATTTCAAAACGACGTAACTGTAACCAACACTGCGATAATGTATGTGTAATTGTAGCACCAATAGTTTTTTTGTTTTCTTCAGTGCAGGTAGGAAGAAATATGTGAGAGTGAGATAAGTACTTGGAAATATTTCTAGAAACCAAACATATCTCTGGACAAATTCTTTTAACTGGACTGTACGCGAATCACAGTTTCTCGTGCTTGGTTTTCAAAACGGCTACAATGAAATATTTCTAAAAGATCATCCATATTAAACGACCTCCCCTCTCCCAACCTATTTTTACTTTCTCGCTAGCGCTTACAGTAGAAAGAAAGTTGTGTAATTAAAACGGCGAATTTTTGGCAGAAAAAACTCTTATTACAGGGCCTTGGTAGCGAAAAAAGTGCATAAATCCAGTTGCTAAATTTAGAATACAATCCTCTAACATGTAGTGTAGCCAGAATCCATGTTTTGTTGGTTCTTGTTTTGTGGGACCAAAAATTTGAATGACTGCAAAACGTCCGTCTGTGTACAACGCTAGCGGCTAAACCATTCAGCCTACTTTCTCTAAAATTGATATTCCTCTATCAACCTGGCTGATGTCGCGGTTCTTTGAATTAGAAACCGATGTTTTAACTTGGGGGTACTTTACTTGAAGCCCCGAGATATTTTCAAAATATTCAGAAACTGGCTCCAACTTTTTTTTATTAAATTTTGTTGGTCAGCGTGAAGAACGAACTAAGAGAATGGAGGAGTTCTGATTTTCGTTGTTTTTTTAATATTGTAAAAATTATGTGCATCTTGCATAATTTGCACATTTGCATTTTGCATTATGTGCATCACTACTACAATTATTAAGATTTTTTTCTTAATGAAATGTGTTCATCAAAATTACTTTCAAACAAGGCCATGTGAAACAAGGTCAAGAAAATATTATAAATTTACCTTATTCGTAATTTTTATAGGTTGAAATAAAAATTTTCGACGTTGAATGAAGAATTCACGAGACGTGTTCTGTGTCTCAGCTTCATTCTCGAAAAAATCAGAGGGCGGGGAGATGTTGAGAATATACAGGACGTCTGATAAGTCACTCCCTATTTTTGGAAAGACGTAATTTCTTTATTTATGCACCAAATTTTGTAAAATTAGTTTTGTTAGAAACAGTGTTTCTTGAGGTTTAGCTTCACATGTTTATAAATCTTCACTTGAGCTTCAGCAATCTCAATGTAAATACATTTAAACGAACATTTTAAACGAACTGATATGTTCGATGCTGTTGTCAGTAACATGGATCTTGGAACATTAATTAACATACAAGATATTGTTGTTTCAAATTCATTCATGTTCTTTGGTTTTCTATTGTAAATATTCTCCTTAGCCCCACCCTCCAGGGGAAAAAATACAAGGCGTTAAATCAAGGCTGCGAGCAGGACATTTATATGCATCACGACTGCCAATCCAACGACCTGGGAAATGATAATGCAACCATTCGCGGACATCATTTACAAAATGTATACATACTGTATGATGTGATGCTGTGGGTTGTTATACTGTGAAAGTACTGGCCATACAGTGATTTCTTAGCGATCCACAAGAATAGTTCACTCACTTTTCCAACATTCTCTTCTTTCCTCGAAGTTGGTCTTCCTGATCTATTTGCATTGGCGGTACTCCCGATTGTTAGTGATTTGGAATGAAAATTTCTGTGTTTGCATCGAGTGACGCATGGATCCCTTGTTCACCACTCCACCCCCTTCATACTTGCACTACAGATCCCTAGACCTCATAATGAGCTGCTGTTCTGGCCTTCTAAATCGTGAAATCATAGTAGGTTAAATTCCAAGGCTTCGGACCCCCATACTATTTGACAGTCAACCCAGACGGCATTTTGCAACTAAAATGTAAGAATAAACATGTCAAACAAAACCTCAAGGATTTCTTTCTCCCAGATTGGGTTATAAAAGCATTGGTACTTAAATGAAGAAATCGTAGCTATCCAAAAATAGGGAGTGACTTATCAGTAGGGAACGGAATTTATTGTAAAATGCAAAAATGTACATACATATGTACTTACTTTTTCCAAACAATGTAAGAAAAATATGTAAATATGTAAAATAAAAATTCATTATTGTGTTTATAATTGTTCTCTATAAATATTTTCTGAGCATAGAAGGTCGCCGATCACTTCATAACAAGGATTCTGAGTGGCTGAAAGTAGGTTCTACCTCTACAGAAGTAATTGTACACTAGACTTCCCCACACATAAGAATGTCAGTGAAGGATTCCGAGGTATGGGGTTAAGAGGACTATACCCACTCCCCCCACAAAAAACTCGAACAACGCGGTAAAAAAAATTCTGTAAAATATATTTGTTAGTTTTCGATCAACTAACGAATGCCTGTTTGAAACATGAGCAAGTATGCGGATGAAATTACTCTTGTTCACAAAACTCTGCTCATGTTTGACTCCGAATTCGCAGTAAGCGGGAGATTGGGTAAGTTTGCCAATTCGTGGTGAAGATATGGTGGACATACAAGCGCAACAGCATTTCATTTGATTTGTAAGAAAGATGTAACATACATTGCAAACGTGCACCTGAAATGTTCCGTTTCGACATAAAAACGAATTAAAATGTAACGAAATATATACTAATAGGTAAAATGTGTAAAAATATATAATTATACCGAAAAATGTAAGAATATGTAAAATAAAAATAGTTCTAATTCATTCAGAATGTATTGTAAACTCAAAAAAATATTATTGAATGCAAGTATTTAGTTCCAGTGAAAACATGGAAATCCGTTCCCTACTTATCATATATCCTGTACCAGAAACAATAAACCGTTGCCTCTGATATATCGGTTGAATGCTTTATTTCAGTTTCATTTTTTCTAATGAGACGGGGAATATGAAAGTGTCCTAACGTTTAATTTTGTAAATTTACTGGGTTTTCCTTTTCTTACTTTCCGGAAGAACATCTGGTGCGGTGGAATATCAATGTCGGAAGTCAGGGTTATCAGTTTGTGATATGGCATAATATTCTGGGGAAATACATCTTATAGCTCCCAGACTTTTCAACTACAAAAAAGAATTGTACGAATAATAACCAAATTCCACCCACGTGTTTTCATGTAAGCCACTCTTCATTAATCTAGGAATTTTAACCATTACCTTGTCTGTTTATTTACGAATCAGTGGTTTTTGTCAAAAATGACTTGCTTAAGGGCGGGAATATATATTCAGAAAATGCCGATGTCTATTACTATAATACTCGACGTAGAAATGATATTCATCAGGTGAAAGTATCAACAGCTCATTACAAAAAATTCACATATAATACATGTACATTATTTTATAACACTTTGCAAGATGACATTAAACGATTAAATTCGATAGAAAAGTTTAAATCCCTAGTGAAATCGTTTCTGCTGCATAACTGTTTCTATACAAATAGAGACTATACTGAGCATCACAAGGAAAATAACATTAATTTTAACAGTGATATTTAATGTATTATTTATCATTGGACTGTATAATTCTAAACAATATGTAACAAGTATTGTATCGCAGCGTCTGGATCAATGACCCCCCCATCTCGATCAGGTTTTTCGTCGTTTCCCTGATCCATTGAGCAAATGCTGAGATGGCCCCCTTGTGTTGCTTCTGGACATAAATGTAACTTCATTTTCTGTGCACGTCTTCTAGAATTCAGTGGGAAATACAATTATTCAAGTTATTGTTTCCATGTTGTCGCGGCAGGAAGTATTATTCCGAAGGACAACAAGGATATGAGCCCAAAATTTATTGCTTATTTATCCTTGAAAATAGATTTTATTACATGGGAGCTTTTTTTTCTTTCTTCAAAATTCAGGTAGTATATGACTTAGTGTAGGGATCACAGAATTTTGAAAATGTGCACACAATTCACTTTTCCCCATAACACGTCATATGCAGTTTTTACTGTTTTTTGACGTAAAATAAATTTAAAAAAATATTATAAAACAGAAAAGGTACAGATTGTCATTCACAAATTGTTACATGAAATTACAAAAAGAAAGGTCCAAACTTGATTTATTGACAATCGCCTGTGATACAATTTAATCAAATACATAAATGACGTTTCAGAGGACAATTGCCTCCATCTTCAGACACTGAAATAGCAAGATAAAACAAATTAGAATCGTCATCAGTACAATAGTTAGGTTAAAGACAAAAATAATACATACATACTAAAACTTACATAGTCAGCTTGAACCGAATATAATTTACAACTTCATTATCGTTGTAAAGCTGTCCTCATAGTAGAATGACAAGGTCTCAAGTACACGAAGCATGATGTCTCGTGGTCTACATTGGCTAGATTACAATAAAATAAGCTTTAATAAACTTAATACAATCGCGTAATCAAGGATAGTTAAAATTACATTTTTTTGGAGATAATTATAAACTATGTTACAATCAGTCAATGATTAAAACAAAATAAACATGAGAGCATAAAACAACTAAAATAAAAGTACACTAAACTAAACCAAAACATTGTCATGAATGTGAGAGCGAATAAAAGAATACTAATGCCACTCACTCCAGTAGGTCAACCGTTCGGTGGAAAGTTTGAGAAGGAACTGGCGGTGGAGCAAGGGATAGCAGACAAGAGGGAAGGGGGGCTTGAGTGTGGAAAGGGTAGGTGGGGGTATAGAATCAGTTTTGTAGGCTGATCAGAACATTGTCAAAGCAACTGGTGAAAGTATTCATTTCTATCTTGGAATTCATGGTCTTGTGGGTCTTAATGTTTAAAGTCTCGAGACATAGTCTTGAAGAACAATTATTAAATTGTTCTCGTGATGCAAGATTTGCGGATTTTCAAAATCTAAATCGTGCGAGGTTTCAATTCTATGCTTCGTAAGGGAATTTTGTCGATAGGAAGGTTGATTAATATTATTGTTGTGCTCCCGCATCCTATCCCTCATCTTACGTGAAGTTTGACCAACGTAAACATAGGAGCATTGCTTGCAATTAATTTTGTAAATGACCTTAGACCTCTGTAACTTAGGTATGGAATCCTTCTTATGTGAGATGAAAAAATTTTTACGAGTATTTAACAAGATTAACAATAAAAATTCCCTTACGAAGCATAGAATTGAAACCTCGAGACCCATGAGACCATGAATTCCAAGATAGAAATGAATACTTTCACCAGTTGCTTTGGCAATGTTCTGGTCAACCTACAAAACTGATTCCATACCCCCACCTACCCTTTCCACACTCAACCCCCCTTTCCTACTTGCCTGATATCCCTTGCTCCACCGCCAGTTCCTTCTCAAACTTTCCATCGAACGGTTGACCTACTGGAGTGAGTGGCATTAGTATTCTTTTATTCGCTGGTATTCTGCTTTCGCTCTCACATTCATGACAATGTTTTGGTTTAGTTTAGTGTACTTTTATTTTAGTTGTTTTATGCTCTCATGTTTATTTTGTTTTAATCATTGACTGATTGTAACATAGTTTATAATTATCTCCAAAAAAATTGTAATTTTAACTATCCTTGATTACGCGATTGTATTAAGTTTATTAAAGCTTATTTTATTGTAATCTAGCCAATGTAGACCACGAGACATCATGCTTCGTGTACTTGAGACCCTGTCATTCTACTATGAGGACAGCTTTACAACGATAATGAGGTTGTAAATTATATTCGGTTCAAGCTGACTATGTAATTTTTAGTATGTATGTATTATTTTTGTCTTTAACCTAACTATTGTACTGATGACGATTCTAATTTGTTTTATCTTGCTATTTTAGTGTCTGAAGATGGAGGCAATTGTCCTCCGAAACGTCATTTATGTATTTCATTAAATTGCATCACAGGTGATTGTCAATAAATCAAGTTTGGACCTTTGTTTTTGTAATTTCAGGTAAAAAAAATATTGCATAGCTGTATATTTTGCCTTGCGTCCGGAATCTGAGTCAATCGCACACTTATGTCTGACACTCCCTTTTTACTTTTTTGGGACATTATTTAGTTGTATGAAACTCAATTTTAGTTGTCGAATTTGGGTTGATGTTTGCTTTAAACTATTTAGTTTTTTCACCTAAAGTTCTATGATTTGAAATGAGTTTTACCAAAAATGTATGACAAAAATTATGTCACACACAAAAGTTATAACACAACTCGGTTAGTGAGTCAGTGACATGTGTTAATTCAGACAGAAATTGCGGTAAAAATTGTTCATATTACTAAGGGGGAGAAATTATGTGCTTTTTTTAGCACTACTAGTTTTTCAAAATGTCCATCTGTGAACAACACTAGACCCTAAAATAATTATGGAATTGTTTCAAAAATGAATATTCTTCCGTCGGTCTGCTCTGACTCGAAGCTTGGCGAAGTTGGAACATTTTTTTTTGAATTTTGGGGGTACTTTACATGAAGCCCTTGTGAGATTTGCAACATTTTCTCAAAAATTTCTTCAAACTTGTTCTTTAAATTTCTCGTAAGAATAGAGAGAATTACTCTTATAAAGATGACATTGGTCGAATTTTCACTGTTAACTCTGAACTTCCGAAAATTGCAAAACTTTGAAATATTTTGGTCGTTTTTCTAGAACTACAAAATTGAAAATATTGAATTTCAGTTACGATTTATACTTTTTAAAACATTTTTTTATTTTATTTCATTCTTAACCTTCATGGTGCTTTTCAAATAAAAAGATTTACTCCAATAGACGTTTTAGGGGAAAGAAAGAATGAAATATGACGAAAATTTTATTAAAAACAATTAAAATACAAAGCAGGTGCAAAGTAAAACCAACATTAATATTGTTTTAATAGATATTTGTAATAAAATCATCTCCATAAAAGGTTCACATTAATACAACATTCCAACATACGCTTTTCTATTTACATGTGTGTGCCCAATCTTCTGTTATTAGTAGAAGATCGGGTTGTTCAACATATTAAGACTTTGAAATCAACGTAGTACTCTATTATTTGTAGAATTATTGTAAATAGACTGAATAGCTGAAATGTAAGAGTAGACTAACCGGTATATTTAATTCGCTCTGTTTTAGAAGGCGATAGTCTCTTAAATAAATGAAGTTGACGGATGTATGTAGTGATATAATTTGTGAAAATGAATCTTGAAATGAATTTATGGAAATAGTTTCCTTACATTCATAATTGCTATTTGACGAATAGAAATTGTTCAAAATTATAGAAACCAACGATCATGTTCTCTCCTTTTGAAAGTTGCTCATTTTCAAAATTCATTTAGTAAATTTCTAGCCATCTCATAGCAAATACGGATTATGGAGTTATACAAGTATATTTGAGCGTTTTCATTCACATGATGGGTTCTGTTAGTGGTAAAATTCAGGTATACTTTAAATTTCGGGTACCGGTGCTTCCGCCTCAACTTCGTAAAGATCACATCGACCTTCATTGTTAGCTCCGCAAGGAGGATTAGGCCTTCTTTCGGCAAGACCAGGTGCTGCGGCCTTATGTTTTATTTTACATGAATTATTCTCTTTGGTGGGAATGAACGAAATATGGAAACTATGAGGAATAAAAATGTTTTGTCCATACTGATTCCAGATTACTCTTCCAGGGCCTTCTATTGATATTTCCCTGTTCTCGTGACATTGTCCGTCAAAGAGCATCCGTTTGTAACCTTGGGGACACCCACCTCGCACGTGCACACACGTGGCCTCTGCTCGACCTTCGATCGCCGAATCGATGTTCAAAGCTACCGCGTGATCCTGCGGGCAGGGCCCTTTTTCAAACAGATTGTGGCAGCCCGATGCCCCTGATACCCATACCTTTCCTTGCGCAAAACATGTGGCTTGGTTAGAATTACATCTCAAAGTTGGATTGTTAACTCGAAAGCTAATTCTCTTTCTGTCTGTTTCAAAACCCTGATATTGTGTGAAGGAATTTCGTAAAAATTGCGAACGTTCGATGTCGGGAAATCGAAGGTCTGGAATCAGGCAACGTCCTTCATCTTGGGGTTGCTGGATGTGGATTGGTGTGGCAGGTGAAGCTCGGCACTCCACTCCCTCCAGGAAGTGACGTGTGGGTTTGGCCTCGCATCCGCAGATGACGTCACGCACTACTTCCTTCCGGTAACAGCGGCCGTCAAAGGCCATGCGGTAGCCGGGACACGGGTCCTCGTAGATCTTGCACACACCGATGATACGACCGGAGCTGTAACATTCACATCTATCAATGAAAGAACCAGAAATTGTTGGGTTTTAATCTCGTTTCATAATACTTCAGTGTTCATCCACATACCCTATACCGATGAAAATATCACCAAAAATGACGCTTCATTAAAATAAAATATTGCAAGACGTTAAGGAAACAATTAATATAACAGTACATGATGTATGAATGGCTCTTTCCAAAGGAGAGAAATTCCTTATGTATTCTTTTTTTAAAATAAGGTTATTTTACTAAAAGTATTGAGCGACACTTGACCGACAACACAAATAGTGATATGAGTTGGTTATGAATCTGAACTGTTGCCACAGTTCACTGTCTTCATCCGCGTCCGTCATTTGTTGAATGTAGCTATAAGGAAGTCAATATATTTTCGTTATTTATTTATTTATTTATTTACGTCAAAAAACAGTTAAAAACTGCGTATGACGGGCTATGGGGAAAAGTGAATTGTGTGCACATTTTCAAAATTCTGTGATCCCTACTCTAAATCATATACTACTTAAGTTTTGAATTTTGAAAGGGAGAAAAAAAACAAAAAAACTCCCATGTAATAAAATTGATTTTCAAGGATAAATAAGCAATAAATTTTGAATTTTGAAAGGGAGAAAAAAAACAAAAAAACTCCCATGTAATAAAATCTATTTTCAAGGATAAATAAGCAATAAATTTTGAATTTTGAAAGGGAGAAAAAAACAAACAAAAAGCTCCCATGTAATAAAATCTATTTTCAAGGATAAATAAGCAATAAATTTTGGCTCTTATTGCTTCCTGCCGCGACAACATGGAAACGATAATTTGAATAATTGTATTTCCCACTGAATTCTAGAAGACGTGCACAGAAAATGAAGTTACATTTATGTCCAGAAGCAAAACAAGGGCCATCTCAGCATTTGCGCAATGGATCAGGGAAACTGGACGAAAAACCTGATCGAGATGGGGGTCATTGACCCGGAAGCTGTGTTACAATAGTTGTTACAGGTTGTTTGTACTCATTTATACAGTCCAAATGGTAATTAATGCATTGTGTATCATTGTTAAAATTAATGTTACTTTTCTTGTGATGCTCAGTATAGTCTCTAATTGTATAGAAACAGTTATGCAGCAGAAACGATTTCACTTGGGATTTAAACTTTTCTATTGAATTTAATCGTTTAATGTCATCTGGCAAAGTGTTGTAAAATAATGTACATGTATTGTATGTGAATTTTTTTTAATGAGCTGTTGATACTGTCACCTGATGAATATGATTTCTACGTCGAGTGTTATAGTAATAGACTTCGGCATTTTCTGAAAAATATATTCCCGCCCTTAAGCAAGTCATTTTTGACAAAAACCACTGATTCGTAAATAAAAAGACACGGTAATGGTAGAATTCCTAGATTAATGAAGATAGGCTTACAAGAATCACGTGGGTGGGATTTGGTTATTATTCGTACAATTCGTTTTTGTAATCTAAAAGTCTGGGAGCTATAAGATGTATTTCCCAGAATATTATGCCATATCTCAGGCGGGAATGAACATTCGCGAAGTATACACAACGAGCAGTATGAAGGCTGACTGAATTTGCAAGAATTCTGAACGCGTAGCATAATGAACTTAATTTTGTGTTCAATTCATTTAAATGGACGTTCCATTTAAGGTTTGACTGAATTGAGAGACCTAAAAATTTTGTTGCCTTAACATCAGTCAATGGTACACTGTTCATTTTCAATGGAGCACAGAATTGTTTATTTGAAATGGAAAACTGCATTAAAACCGTTTTCTTTTCGTTTACTATTAATTTGTTATTTCGGAACCAATTTGAAACATCTGATATTGTACTATTTACGGTTTCTTTATTGCAAAGGATGTTCGTATCATCCGCAAAGAGAACCGTTCTTCCGTTTCGTTAATAACCACGTGCAATAAAATCTGTGCAATTTGAAAGTAAACATAAAAATAAATCTGTTAAAATACACGGTGTGACATAGCTTTTATTTTTTGATAGAATTAATAACGAGTTGATAACTATATTTAGCAAAACGAGCAGATAAACAAATCCGACTTCAATTTTCTTCTATGGAAAAATAAGACATGGCCTGTTTATCTGGTTGTCATTCTGTATATTGAAAGTAATTTAAAGCCAAAATATTACAGAAAGAGTTTATTTTATTATTTGTTGTATTATTTATTGTTACTCCAAATATCTTACCCCCAAAAATTAGATATGTCTGGTCTGAGATCGCACTCAGTATCATTCCCACCGCCTATAAAATCGCAAATATCTTCTCTAGCGTTGAAGATGAGGTTGTGCCGGAAGCAGATTTTGTCTTCGCGGGTGCAGGGCACGGGACGGCCGATGAGGGAGTCGTTGGCGAAGTAGCGCTTGTAGCCACGGAGCCCCACAGGGGCGGATGCATCTTGTGGTGGGGAACAGGGCCCCGGGTTGGCCACCGGGGGCAGCCGGATCTGGGGGCCCGCCGAGGCCCCCCAAACAGACAGGAGCAGTCCCCCTGCCGCCACAGTCAACAGCCAGATCCACTGCATACTCTTTGCGGAAGGAAGTAGATAGCTGTGTATCTCTAATCTGTAACCAGAAATGGCACAGGACTATTGTATGTGTCAGTCAACGCTCTTCTACAAAACCAGATTTTTGATTGAACATACTAAACAGTCGAACCCGAAAACAGTAATCAAAAAAATCAATTGAAAGACTATGACCGGTTCAGTGACAACAACCTTTACATTTTCAGCGTCTCTGACAGAAAGATATCTTCGAGTATCCCAAATAGTGGTGCATGTTAGTAGTATTGCTAGGCTGATATGTCTTTAATAGTTATTTCTTTCCAACATATTTAACAAGTCGAATTCAGTCGCTGTCTGGAGAAGAATTGTAGCGGGCGGCTGATTGGCAGTTTTTCGTAGTTTCTCTGATTAACACCAGGTGAATGCCGGAGCAGTTCCCTAACAAACGAGCCACGAACCGAGCGTCATCTTCCTTCCTCTTTCTCGTCCTATCCTATTCACTTAATTACACCATAGCCCGCTAGTGTGCCTACTAATTTACGCATAGTAACGGGCTAAGCTTACACACACTTACATTCACTACACTCTCATCCATTCATATTAATACTCGTATTCATGATCACCAGTCCATCATGATCATTCATTCTTTCCTTCCAGATATGGCCATAAAGCTTTGACGCTTGCAGCCTCATGTACATGTGTACATTAAATTTAATATGCATTAATGGTAATTACTTTAATGCTAATACTTAGTAATTGTAGTACTTAGAGTAACTAGTGGAAATGGAAATTACTGTCAGTGCCCCTCCTGGCTGTTACATACACTGTACTCATAGGGCTAATGACCAATGCAGTTGATGTGCCCGAATATACTACACTCAAAGGCGTACTCACTTGAAATACTCCAAGAATTCTCAAACTACGCAATGCCACGAGCATCTACATGTGCTGTTCGGCCAAAAGAAGTCAGACATTTAATGTGTTCACCGGAAGTGACGCAATCTTCTCACTCAGAAAGTTCACCTCCCCCACTCCGCTAGTAATAAACAACTCCCCCATCACCTGGACCCCACCATCGCAACCCATTAAATACCTAGGACTTTATCTGGATACAAAACTAACCTGGAAAACCCACATAGATATCAAAATTAAACAAGCAAGAAATAAATCATTCCAACTCCGGTCACTAATCAACAAACATAAATCTCTGTCATACACAAACAGTACAACACTATACAAAACAATAATCAGACCACTACTCCTTTATGTATGCCCCATATGGACAAACGCAGCCCCCACAAATGTCAATAAAATTCAAGTTATGCAAAATAAATTTTTAAGATTAATCACAAATGCCCCCTGGTTCATAAGTAATAAACAACTTCATTCAGAATTAAACATCAATACAATAATAAACCAAATAGCAGAAATATCACACAACTTCTACCAAAACCTAACAGACATACCAGCAGCATCCCATTACAAACTTCCGAAAAATCCAACCCACACTCGAATACAAAATAGATTCCCTTTTGAAACATTCCTCAAACTTTTAGCCAACCAGAATTCATAACCTGGAGGTTCTCCCCTAGAGTATCCTCTCCAATGCATAGATTAAGTTAGCTTAGATATTTTAACTAGAATAAGTCTGAAAAAATACATCTGTAAAGTAGTTATAGTACTGAACGATGTAAATCCTCCAAAATAAATAAATGTGTTAAAAAAAACCGGAAGTGACGCACGGAAACATGAAGCAGACACCTCAAGTGCGTATTTATGTTGTTTTGATTTTCCGCTTGCTTTCGTATAATCTTGGACAGACTATAAACGTCACACGGAGAAAAGAATGCAAGATCGGATACGAAATACGACACGGCGTGCCGCGTTTCTTGACAGTCAGGAACATGGTAAAGATATTCTCTTTAAAAGTCGGTATATTTCTTTCAATACATTGATACTTTCGTGTATTTATACCGTTTTTAACTATATTTCCAATATCAGAATATGTTCTTGATACTTAACTTACTCTTATTTGTTAAAAAATTGAGGAGAATATAAAATGTATTCCTAGCTCAGAATATTCACTACTTTTTGTCGTTTTAAATAATGTCAGTACCTAGCACAGGGGCATCTCCTCACTCTGGAGCTAGGGCATTGACAGTGAAGGAAAGTGTTAACCCCTACACGACTCTTTTGGCTTACATATTTAGAGTAAAATTGAATTATGTGAACACAATCTTTATTTATTTTATGTTAAATTATAATGTTGGAAGAGTTAGGGAAAGATAGTCGCAAAATAGCAACAATGAGGATGTTGTATTTTCTATTGCAAAGATTTTAATAATACATTTTAAAGTATTTAAAAAGACATGCAGGCCGCTTTTCCCATTCGTCAGTTCGCGTTTTAAAAAGTAAATTCTGAAATATTATCAGGTTAAGGCATGATCACCCATCATTCAATTACTTTTTCCCTTTCTTCATAGGAAAGGGAAGGAAAGCAATTATTTAAAACTATTGATCCACTTTTTCACTATTATTGTCAAAAAATAACACTAATTTCATGAGTATCACTAAAGGCTGCAACGCGCAACGGAGAATATCACAATCACGGACGCTCGCTTTCCATCAGGCCGTTAAATCGAGATCCGAGCTTTGTGTTACTTGAGTCCGCGTTGTCCTTGAGTGAATGTGTGTGTGTGTGTGGGGAGGGCGGTAGGCTACGCGCATGCGCTGCCGTCTCCCGATCCGACCTGAAGACGTTGGAGGCATTCACCAACGGCCTGAGCTGCGCTCGCGCACTGCCTGCGTTGCATGGACGCGCTGGTCCACGACGCCGATCGCACGGAAGACCGAGCAAATGAAAGAAATCTTAATAAATTCAAAGGAATAAATGATTTTTTTTATTTGGACGTTGACACACGACTTGCACACCTAAAGAAAACACCACAGAAAAACACCACAGCAGCGACTCTCCTTCGCCTCACGTTTTCAATCTGAAAACTTCGATGGTGATGGGATCCGGAGGTGCCTAAGATATATATAGGTGTGTCAACTAGCCGCCTTTTGGGCAGATTTTCTGAAGCCAGTTTGAGGCTAGTTCCTAACTCGTCCGTACGGTGCGCACGATCGGTTTGGGCATAACAAGTCATGGCCAGGTGATGACCGGCATGGTGTCGCTCACGTTTCCAGCGTAGTATTTTTGTCAATCGGAGAAACGCTAACGTAAATGTATTAAAGCCTATTTAGACGTATTACAATGTGCGTCGGAGGTGTTATTTTTTTAAAATTTACCACCGATTGAAGATTTGCATTTTAAATCAGGAGGTGAGGTTATTCTAAAGAGAAAAACAAAAATAATATAATAATAATAAACAGGGATTACTTTTACGAAAAACACTTCAACTGTGATTTACTATTAATAAAGTGACGGTCACGTTGCTTTGCAACCCATAATGTCAGCAATCAATCAATAGGATTGTACTTAATTGCAGTGTACTGGATCATTTGTGAAGACAATTTCAATATAATTAATAATTTTATAATAAGAAATAGTCATTTGCAATAATAATTTTGCACATTCTGTTGAGATTGTTTAATAATAATAAATTTTATCCTATTACTGATGATTACTTACAAATCATATTTTCACACAATACCGATTTTGTCATACGTCATACCCAAACAGATCGCAGCGCTTATATGCGAGAACTGCGAGAACTAGCCTCACACTAGCTTCAACTTGGGACTGGGAGTGAACACACCTATATATCTTACACCGTGGTGCCCCAACTGTTGGTTGAACCGGTAGTTCGATTACTTTTCCAACCGATTCGTTGAAACGTTAAAATCGTTCACAAGTTATCGCGGTAACTGCGCTGTGATTGGCGGAATGCAGCTAAAGAATGCAGAGGCGGCTCTTTCAAAATCTCGAGAAAATGGATATTCATAAATAATTAATTAAAATTTCATAAATCATATAATTTTCAGTACACAATCGAAAGAAACGAACATAATATGCCATTATGGATCGTTTAATGCATCAATAATATCTTTAATGTCAAACGTTTAAATTATCCGAAGTTCTCTACCTAAAGGGATGTATAAATACAAATGCATGGAAGATATATAATTAATTATGGAATATTTATAAAGTGAGTAGTTATTTTTACATAACTGCAGTTATTTGTGGTTTATAAGTTTTCAATGTACATTAAATAATATAATCTTATTTTGCAGATGAATTCTTCAACATACAACACTTAAGAAAGATGCACGTATGATTTTTCGCGGTATTCTGAGGTTCTCTCTCAAAATAGATTCACTACTTACACTAGCGCAACTACGGAACCGACGTAACATCGAAGAACTACACAGACGTCCGACCGAATCACTCGGTGGAACTGCACCTATCATCGATTGAAAACGTGGGAAAAGCCGATGGCAACTCAATAGGGAACTCACAAAGACAAAGAGTATTTTCAAATGACCTACAACTGTTACCATTACAGTGGAAAAACACTCTTAAAATGTAAAGTAAATGCTTTATTATGAGGACTCACAAACACATGGACACACTAGCGCTGTAAATTCGTGAACGTGGGAAGGGCGAACTACAAAAGTAATCGTTGGCCCAGCGATTGCAATCAATTCCAACGGTTGAATAGGCGGGAAAGAATTGTTGATTCATCCAATCACTGGTTGCCATCGCAGGTCAGTCCGCTTCACATTCAATTTACTTCACATTCAATACAATTCGTATATTCTAGTTCTCACAATCCATGAATCTCCGAATACCATAAGAGTATCAGAAATTAATTTTCTCGTTGCGTTGACATTCTGAAAAGTCTCATTACCTGCTGGATTTCTGACAACAGAAGTATTTGTTTCATAGAAGAGAGATTTAATACTTAACGTTACAGAAATAAAATATGGCTTAGGGTGGCCTTTTTTGGGAAACTTTGAATTTTTTCTATCTTCCCCTTCATAAATACTTTGTAAAACAATAATATAGCACACACTTTTCAAAGCAGTACGTATTTTAAGAGCGATTTAAGAGTATTGATTGATTGATTGATGAGTGTTTTCGCGCGCGTCAACTGCTAAGAACATTAGCCTCGTAACTGTTAGATAGATATTTATAATTTCTGCAGGTAGGTATATACAACCCGGTGGAAGAACACTACAATTCAGACATTTAGGTCAGATATTAACTTTAAATTACTAAACAATGTAATTTTAAATTATTTAAAGACAATAATAATAATAATAGCATTAAATTAATTTTATGGCTGACCTGCACAGTTATTTTAAACTATTAAATACAAGACTACGCGACTTTTTAATTACACTTCACTTCACTTCACTTCACTTCACTTCACAATATTTGCAATTCACTTCTCTTTGTACTTCTATACTGCTCTACACTGCACAACATGTCACCACACTTCAATACAATACTACTTTGAATATAATTATATATTTAATAAATCAACGAATTTAATAGTAATTAACACAATAATAATAGCAATAAAAATAACCATAATAATCAAATAACAACTGTTATAATAAGTCTAACTTACTAAATTAATAAAGTTTACAAATATCATTAGTTTATTTATTTTTAAATCTTTGAACGCCTAGAGGAAAGAGTTCCTAGGCTGTCGCTGGTAACTTATTTCAGTCCGTTATTGTTCTATTTGTAAAGGAAAATAGGTTGTGCATGTTTTTGTGGCTGAAGGTGGCGGTGGTCTTCCCCCGCTGTATGGTCAGATCTGGCGACTACCTGTACGTCGGCTAACAGGATTTTCTCCCAAACAGGTATCTCCCACTAGCAGGGCATGCTTTCTGGTGGAGTCTTAAACGTCCATTCAGACCCTAAGTTTCACGGTGCAACTCACATCGTTAACTTCAAAGTGGAGGTAGTGAGAAGGCACGAGCTAAACCACGTGTTGTCGAACTTGGCAGGTAATCCACCAGTTGGGTCAATGGCGCCTGCCCTTAGGCTGTGTGATACATCATACTATGTTTGATACATAACAATATATGTATATATATATGCAAATGAGGACAATTTTGTACAAAAGTATTGGATGCATTGAAGATATTGTTACAAATTATGTACAAAATTGATTTAAAATTCGGAATTTGAAATAGAAATGAATTTCCGAAAATATGAAAAGAATTTTGATGTATCAAAAACCACAACCAGCATTAACCAGGCTATAAAAGAAAATATATACAAAATACATGAGAGACCCGTACGCACACATGGAAAAAGGAATCCCACATACAATTTTGTAAATGAATGACATCGAAAAGGTAAAAATAGAGAAAGATAGTGTACTAAATATAACATGCTGAATACATTCTTTTTTGAGAAAACGTATCGAAGGAGAAGTTGAGTTATTTATTTTACAGAGGGGAGAAAGTAAGCGGTAGGTTGTGTTTTCCGTCTCTCCCCACTTTTCTGCTTTAGATGTGCCCACCTTTTTTAGCCTCTTCATATTTATCAGACGAAATCCCAACACTACATTCCTCAGAACTTCATGTCACTGTATAAAAACTATTCTCACCAGAATGGAATTGTGAAATGAAATTGTACACATGTCGTGGAAATACCACTGATCCATAACAACCCTTTTCATGTGTATACTTATCACAAATTTCACCATTCTGAAGCTTCATTTTTTAAATGTGTACATAATGTATTGTAAATATATTGTATGTTATAAAAATAGTTTATAATACACTAAAGTACAAACATTACATTGGAAGTAATAGACGAAACATTGACACAGCAATATCTCAGTAGAAGCTTTTAAATGTAATATCAGTAAATATGTTCTATAAAAAGCCTTAAAACAAATAAAAGATTAGATCCGTTCAGTTTTATTAATATTCCACATAATAATGCTCATTGATAATATCTAATTCAGATTAAGAATGGGCAGAAAGTGGTCACAATGAATGTGATGCCAAACCTTCTCTGACTTCTTGGAATTGCCTATATATCTTATGTCAATCATGATGTAAGAGATTGCTCTCATAATTTCCTTCTTTCTCCTATCATTTGGACAAAATAACATTACCGATGGAAATCAATTATTCAATTGTAAATTAGAATTAAATAATATTTTTAAAAAAAGCCACAGATTTAAAATATTAATTAAGAGACACAATATCCATAAACTAAAAAATAAAAGTATTTCGTTACATAACAGTGCTCAGACGAAAATAAACAGTTAATTAATGTCCTTGTAGCTAGGAATACGGGACATTATCCATTTAAGTACGAATAAAGGCTCCCACAGGGCGGCGCAGAAAGTTCCGAGCTAGACGCGGCCGCGGAATTTGCGGGACCGTTCACACCGGAGCGTCAATTACGAATCAGCGTTTAGTGACCGTTGGCAAGTTTGCGCGACCCAGATGGGAGCGAAGACTCCCGAAGGCGGGCGGACTTCCACGAAACTCGAGCTGCAGCGGAAGAAACGCGTCTGACTGCATTACGAATTTCGCCGCCGATTAAACGCTGCCAATCCGTTGCCGCGACGCCCGCCTACCGCGCAGGTCTGAACGTGCTCATAAGGCCACACGTAACGCGAAACTTCCGCTGCGGTCAATCCGCGTAGGCTGCGGATCTTCCGCGTCGGTCTGTGTGAGCCTTAAGTGGGCAAATAATTGTACAGCCTGAATAACTACATTAGAAACAAATTTCGCCGCCGATTAAACGCTGCCCATCCGTTACCGCGACGCTCGCCTGCCGTGCAGATCTGAACGTGTTCATAAGGCCACACGTGACGCGAAACTTGCGCTGCGGCCAATCCGCGTAGGCTGCGGATCTTCCGCGTCGGTCTGTGGAAGCCTTACGTGGGAAAATAATTTTACAGCATGAATAATTGCATTAGATACTCGCGAATTAAATCTACGCGCTGCGACCACTCCGTGTAAATGGAAGCCTGCTCCCCTCCCCGCAAAGGGGCTTACCACCACTTCTTGTACATTCGCCGCTCTCAGGGCCAGACGTCCAGCTCTTGAGTGCAGAATGTAGTGCCGCCGTGGGTTAGACAGCTAGGCTGAATTCAGCCGCTGTCTGCAGGAGAATTCTAGCGGCCCGCTGCTCTGATCGGGTGTTTTCCGTGGTTTCTCCGATCAACGCCAGGCGAATGTCGGAGCAGTGCCCTAACAAACTGGTCACCGATCGCGCGCGATCTTTCTTTCCTCTTCCTTGTCCTATCCTCACCCCTTGCACACACACACACACACACATACACACACACTCATACATATACACTTTCATGCGTCGGGAACTTAGAGCTTGTCCCGGCTGGGTTAGTTCCCCGCTGGTGAGAGATACCTGGTTGGGGAAAACCCCAAAAGCGGACGGGTAAGTCGGCGACGAACCTCACCATTCAGCGGAGGAAAGATCACCGTCACTTCCCGCGATTGAAACATACACTACACTTACGGGACTAGTGACCAAAGCAGTTGACGCGCTGCGCCCAGAATCAATCGAATAGTATCTTCCGAACACCTATTTTGTCCACACTTTGAAAAATCCACTCGGAGCACTTACCAAGCGAGCGCTGTGCTGTGCCCGGCAGCTCGCCGCTCACTGACTGTCAATGAGTCGTAGCCACCTGGAGGAAGGAACTCAGCCAAGGTCAACAGGATTCAAGACTTGCCGCAGTGATACGGCTTCCTGGGATGACGAGTTGGGGGTTTCTGGGTTCCTGGGATGTTGTGTGATGAAGTTACGAGTGTGGAATAATTTATCTATGTGAATTTGCTCAGCATGAACGTACGATGGAAAATGAAAACTTCTGAGTGTGGGCTTACCTTTGGAAACTACATCAGACAATTGATGTACGAGTAAAGGCCGGGCTTATCCTTGTTCCTGACAATTGTTTTCTATGATTCTTTTCATTACTTCATATATGCTGCATTCATAATTACTAAGGAGTGGATTTATATGGTTTTGCATATTTTTGTCCGTTGCTCCAGGGCATAGCTAAGTGGAATTTTTTGACATTTGGTTAGAATTAGATGCAATATCGAATAAGATGTTTGTGCATATTTGGCCGATTTTTCCTATTACTGCATATTCTTGTAATTATAAGCGCATATTGTGCTTATTTCGTTAAAATAGAGACTTATCTCTGAAACGTTTTATTTTTTCATTGAATCTATTTATTTGTGAGCGTTCATAATTAGAAAGAGCTTGTCACAAATTGCGTTTTTTTCTTTTATACAGATGATAAAATACTAATGCCAATGTACGATATTTGATATCACATCCTTTTAAACCAGACAGAAGAAATTCAACAAAATGTACAACTTCCCTAAGGTGAATATTTACTTCGTTTATTTCTTGCGCGAAGTAGGGTAGATTATATTGTTTGCCCAAAAATATATCTTTTCATTCTGAAATTCTTCTCCTGAATTTTATCAAGAACGTTCATACAGGAAATGAAATATTGTTAATTGTTATTGCATGTTAAGGTCATATTTAAGAATTTGTAGCTCACAAACGCATATTATAAGACTTTTTAGGGCATAAAATTCCCCTCCCTAATAATTACTACACTTCGGATCTCTCGTAGGCTGGGTTGAGCCTCTCCATTTCCGCTGACTGCTGCCACTGTGATAGAAAGTTTCTAGGTCGGATTCTAGCGGTGGCGGACTAGCTATACAGCAACGTCGAATCTGGAGGAGAAATCTAGTAGTCGGCTGAGATAGGGCCATATTTATAAACCTCTGCCAGGGACCTGCCAGGCCTAGCAGGCTGCCAGTGTTCGGTTTTGCAATTTATGATCGGCCCCCTGCCAATTCCAGTCGCCTCTTGTTCTCCTAGCAAGCCCCCAGGTGGCAAGTCCCTAAGAGCGTTGCTGGCTGAGCTTCATAAATACGACCCATAATTTCTCCGAACAAACCATGGGAATGCCGAACCCTGACAAATGGACGGCAAACCGCGCGCGATCTTTCATGTCTTTTTCCTGTCACATCCTCACCCCTTAATTACTTACTCGTAGTTACACACACTCGCACACATTTAAATGCACTAGGTTGCTACTTGATCTCGCCATCCAGTGGCGTAAAAATACCACCACATCCCTGAATAAAAAATTCACCACTATCCCAATCTATCGATGACCAGAAAAGTTGACAAGGTCGGAAACATCAATGAACAACTCTTCAATAATTTTCTTTTTTGGGCGTTTTTTTCCTTCACTCAAGAATCTGAGTACTAAAAATTAAAAATAATTCTGCTTCAACAAATATCTGACAAAATTCACTTCCTATTTAAAATATATCTAAGGGAGATATTATTTTCAATACATTTTCAAAATTATTTTTATTTCTATTTCTTTCAATTCGGGAGATTTTTGCTTATGCTTTCCCAGGCTGAATGATAATCTAAACTCTCGCTGAATGTTAATTACCCTACTGCTGGAAGTGAGGAAAAGCGATACCCTTCACCATGTCTCGTGAGTCATAACTACGACCGTGACGGAATGGCTAGAACAGGGTTGTCCAACTGGCGGCCTGCGGGTTGCATGCGGCCAGCGGTGCTATTTAAGGCTCCCACAGTCCGGTGCGGTAGATCCGCAGCGGGTGCGGCGCGGAAAGTTCCGAGCTAGACGCGACCGCAAAATTCGCGGACCCGTTCACCCTGGATCTTCAATTATAAGTCATCGTTGAATGACGGTTGGCAAGGTCGCTCGACTCAGAGCGGAGTGAAGACTCCCGAACACGGGTGGACTT
>BLKR01005373.1:0-82182 GCA_011170035.1 Teleogryllus occipitalis
CAAGCGGGACCGTCTCTCATAAAGGGATGAGAGTCTACGACGTTACAATGCGTCTGGCACAATAGTGGCTAGAATGATGTGGCCCGAAAAACAGCGTTTCGATTGGTTAGTTGGTTGGTTGTTAGTGATTCCGGGCACGTGAACTACCGAGGTCATTAGTCCCGTAAGTGCAGTGACGGTTTTTCCTTGGGAGTTGGCTGTGGTCTTGCCCCTAAACATGGCGAGGTCCGCTGCCGACCTACCATTGGCTAGCTGGTATTTCCTCAACCAGGTATCTCCCACCAGTGAGACACCGCCCCAGCCAGGACAAGCTCTAAGCTCCCGACTGGTCTCCAGGATGTGTGGTAGACAGCGAATCGAGAATGTCGGAGATGGGTGCCAGTGGTGCAGTTACGGGCGATGGTAAACGCTAGCAAACCGGCCGTGACAAAGCGTGGCCCGACCGAATGCAGGCAGCGAGTAAATACCTGCGGGAAGTCCCTGTGTTGCAGTCGCACGGACGGAAACCGTGGCGGTAGGGCAGACAACGCAATGGGAGTACTCTAATGACTGGCAAAGCTCTGACGTAGTGAAAGAGAGTCGTAAAGTTCTACAGGACAGTTTGAAAATTCACGCTTGTTGAACATGCTTGTTATCGTGGGAAATGTAAAATGGACGTTGATCCAAACACGTTGAGTGATTGAATAAACAGAAGAATCTACAATGTAAAAAAGTAATAGAATAATTTATTTGCTGATCGTGATATAGTTAGTATTGCTTTAGAAAAAGAGATTTAAGAAGGTGATTTTGAATGAATATCGTTAGTGATGAAGTAATTAAAAACCGCGAAAGAAAATATTGAGTTCAGGATTGTTGACACAAGCAAGCATTTATCAAAACTTATTTGCATGTTTCATCAGAGTATACGAATTTCAAACGTGAAAATATGTTATATTGCGGTAATACTGAATACCGAATACAGAGCATAAAGAAATGTTGCAAAAGTACTAAGAGAAAACGTGTTAAAACGAAGAGAGTGTATATTTGACGTAGATTATCATAGGTAATACCATGAGTGTTTTGGAAATTGTTGATAAATCCTCGACTCGCGAAGCAATCCCTGACTTGAGAGGCATACCATTATGACGAAGGAATAACAAACTTTGCTCCATGGCTGACGAAATATGTTGATGGAAATGGTGAAAAGAAAAAATGATGTAATACCTATTCTATTTCCCTGTTGGTTTCTTTTAATATACGCCATTGTGAATGTGTAAATGATTTTGTATCCTCATATTCGGAATATCTTTCGTATGTTTGTGAGTAGTGAGACGAGGTACTTATTAAATTTTACCTGTACTTATTTGCATTTACATATACGCCATTTGAATATGTAAATGACTTTTTTAATCTCACTTTCAGGATATCCTTCGTATCTTCGTGAGTGGCGAGTTGAGGTACCTATTCTATTTTCCCTGAAAGTTTTATTTAAATATATGACATTGTACATATGTAAAAGATTTTTTTATCTTACTTTCAGGATATCCTTCGTATTTTCGTGAGTAGCGAGACCTGGTACGAGATCTATTATACTTTCTCTGTTAGTTTCATTTACATATACGCCGTTGTGAATACTTAAATTTTGTAACCTCACTTTGAGACTACAACCAAACCAAACGTTCCACTCCTACAACCAAACTTTCACTCACTTCGTATGAACGTGAGTAGCGAGACGTAGTACCTATTAAATTTTCCCTGTTAGTTTCATTTAAACATACGGCATAGTGAATACGTAAAAGATTTCATAAACTCACTTTCGGGCTATCCTTTGTACACCCGTAAGTAGCGAGACGTGTCTCCAAATCGTCTGGGCGCACGGGCGAGTAATCGGCGCGAAATGGACGCTGATCGGCCGCCGGTGGCCGCCGTCCCTGAGGACGCCGTCCCTTGCCGTCGTCCCCGTCCCCGTCCCCGTCCCCGTACCTTCCAGTTGATGGATTGCGTCGCTGGAGCATGCGTGCTGGATAGCATCGCGTCGCGAAACTCGGCTCGCGAAACAAAACACGCTCGGGGCCGCGCGTTTGCTACGAGACTAGTCCAGAAAACACCGAAAATTTTGAGGTTAGACGCGGGGAGTAATCGTTGCGTATTGTTCGTATTGGCAGCAGTGTCGTTACTAAATACTATCTAAAGGAAGAAAATGAGTTGCTGAGAGTTCACCAGAATTTTTTAGATTATGCCAACCTACAAACCGTTCGGATCTTGATCCTAACACAAATGCCAAATGCTATATTTTTAACAAAAAGTGTTTCACAATCTAACCTCTGGTGAAGTCAAAACCAGATTGTTCTCCAAACAGAACAAGTACAGATTACAGAGGGATTACACTACTTGAATATTTTCCATATTAGAGGATTTAATAAATGGTAGTTTGATGAGTGAAAATATGTTTCCAAATAAGAGAAATTGAAATAAAAGCGTGTTTATTTACAAACAAAATAGGCTCCAAATTTTTTTTATTTGCAGCCAAAGGTTTTATGTATAATTTATTTTTCAAACTGCATTGAAATAGATTTTACTCGAAGCAATCTTATTAATCGACAAACGATGTAACGTTTTTATTGCAGAAATATTTTCTCGCTTTAAGGCAGATCGAGAATGTGGTAACATTTTTGACAGAAGTTGAAAAATTATGAATAACAAAAATATGTAATACAAAAATTATTTCTGTAGTATTTGTGACAAAATCTTTAACAACTGTTTGTCTAAAACATTGAACGGGTGCAAGCTTGTTGTGGAAAAAATTTCAATGAATTTTAAGTCCCATTTTTGCACACGGAGGGATCTTGTTTTGTGAGTGTTGTAGAAGGAGAAAAATGACAAAGATGCATGGTTTGCAGTGCCTGCATGTTTTCAGTTCAGACGGGTCGCGGTGCAGTCGTAAATAGAACTTTGTTGGCTGCAGCACGCAAAGTACTCTCAACTTTGCGCAACTCCGGAGCAAAGTAACAAAGTTCGTACATCCTCCAAATTTCTCTGACAAGTAGTTTTTGTACAGAACCTCAAGCAATTTGGTGTGAACAGTACAAGGATACATAAATCTACAAGTTAACGTTCTAAAATATGGCAAGTCCATAGCAAGTCTTCTTACGCAACTTAATTAGTTTAATATTAAGCGCATTCCTTTGATTCGCAATTGAATGATTAATTTAATATTTTGACATTCCTTTGATTTGTTGTTGAACGTCATTGTGATCCAAAGTATGATTGGTATCTAAACATTCACCTTTGTTTTACTGACGAAATCTGCAACTTCAATGTGTTAATATTGGGTGGATTGTAATCTGAATTAATATAGTGGTGGTACATGAGTATTTATTCAATAATTGAAAAAAAACTCATACTTAAGAGGAATATAAATAGTATAAAAAGTTTTCTTATTATTTTCTGTAACGTATCTCTTACATGTGTGTTAATTTTTTTCCCAGCCAATATAACTCCTACCATCAAAGTTTCTTTCATTGTTTTTATATGAACTTGTTTAAATCTCTGTTCTATTAGATTATCGTAACGATTTTGCTTTATACCTTATTTGAAAGTTTATTTTATTTACTTATTTTCAATATTTCATAACTAATTCAATTTCTGTATGTAATGTTTGAATATAACGTCATTATATCTATCAATAAATTACGTAAATTACGTTGTTTCCTTTATTATATATTTTATTTTATTAAAGGATCGTCTGCTTTTGAAATATCCTTTCTCTTGTATTATCCAGTGTGTAAAGTTTCGGTCCAGTTTTTATCCAGCTTGTAAATCACTATTACGGTGACATTTTTTTGAAGTACAATTTATCTCGTTAATGGATTCTGACGGAACATCTTTTCGATTAGAAGTATAAAATTGTGTTTTGTGAGAGAGTTTTTGGAGAGACAATTTTTTATTTTCTGTCATGCTACGTGCGTGATCTGACACATGTCCATTATGACGGCGAGATGGATTTTTAGAAACATTTTCGCTACATTATTTCCGCAAGCATGACGCCAATGTAATGCAAATTGTAATCTATACTATTTAAATGTAAATCAAACTGTGATGAATGAATGCATAAGTGGACGGGAAGTGAATCAATGAATACGGTAGCCCCAGAGACTATGTGAAGCGGGTGTGAGGATGAAATTTCCTGTGGGGTCTCGGTGTTCGATGGCAGTGTTATACCAGCATTGCCCTTTATGAATCATACGAATATTTCTTTAAGTTCGGAGAAGAGGTTACTATAAGGCGTTCTGAACTAACTTAGTTCTCCGCCCAGACGCTGCAAGGTAGCTCTGATGATGATCGCTACGCGATCGAAAATATCTTAAGCTGGAATACTATGTATAATATTGATACCAGACAGCATCTTTTTTTACTTATATATTAGAAGATATCTATCTTACCAACGATCTAATTAATTCTTCCCCATTGTCTCCTGATGAGATTCTGTTTTAAATTAACAAAGATAAAATTTTATTCACAGAGCAATAAACAGTTTGGAATTTTATAAAACTTTACTAACGGAATGCAGAACAAAGTTTACATAAGTTTTAAAATCTGAGATAGAATTTAACATATATTGTTCCTTACAAATGTGTAATAATAATAATAATAATAATAATAATAATAATAACGCAATATAAAGTAAATTTCATATGTTGTAAGTTCTAATGTTAGATTTTATTTCTTTCAGGTAAGAACTTTCTCAGCAAGAATGATAGATGAATGTACGACTGTAGAGGTATTGTAGCTGTAAAGGTAAGTAACTCTTATGACAACTACTCATAGACACTCTAATCCAGTTATTCCCTTCAATATGGCTGATGTCGCGGTCCCTTGAATTTGAAACCGATTTTGTAATTCCTTTTTTGGGGGAGGCTTTACATGATGCCCCTGGGACATTTTCCATTTTTTTTAAAGGCTCCATCGTTTGTGATTAAATTTTGGTGGTGGATAGTGTGAAGGACATTTAAGAGAATAGTGCAGGTCTCATGTTCATTACATAAACTGAATTCTCGAAAGTTACAAAAGTTAAATGTTTTTACGGTGCCTTTCTACAAGTATAATATTAAAGATAGTATTTCCCTTAATGCAATATTTTCCTTAAAGATAGATTTTGAAATAAAGTCAAGTGCAATTTTTCGAAAATTTGAGTACTTTACGCGTAATTTTGCATGAAAATACAGGGGAGAAAGTACGTACTGTTTCAGCGTCACTAGTTTTCTAATCAATGCGATATTTATCGTGACTCGCCACACTGTTCAAATTCGGCTATTAATTCACACATGACCCCTTAATCATTATTGACCCTTTTTGAAATTGACCTCCTAAGAGATTGATACCGACCCCGTTCGTAACCTCTGCTCTAATGCCTTTCTTCTTGAGCGAGACTCCTGAATATCATCTCCAATAACATGAACGGATGGCTCTTGGTTTACAAAAAATAGGACTTCCTTTAATTGACAAAATGGCCAATTGACCAATTGACACAATGGAAATCAGCGCCCGGAATGTGGCAATCGATTTCTAAATTTATTTTTACATGACCTTCAACGCATAATCTCACGCCTTCATCATTTTTTCCCTCTCCCTCGAAGTTTAAGATGAATATAACTCCGAGAAACATACGATGGTGTTCAATTAATCTTGTATAAAAGTTTTTAGGTAGTTGTAATAATAATGTTAATAATGTTAATAAGAAGATTCATAACATAAATTGATTTTATTAATTGCAAGGTTCTTTTGTTTTCAAAAATCTATTTGCTTAACTTTTCAATATAGATATTGAAGTAGTGTTTATGATGGTTTCATCAGTTGAACACAGTCGCATCAAAGAGTTTAGATGAAATGGATCTAGGAGACTTCTGAACACCTCACAATACCCGGAGTTGGCGGATACAATTGTAAAAGCTTTATCTCGGAAGAATATTCCCGACTGTACAATATCGTCGATATACTAGATTAATGAAAAAAAATACTCTGTATTATCTGATAAGAATCATGAGCATTGCAGTAAACAATTCAATGTTTTCAAATTTATTTGTTAAAGACGGTATTTAAACTTCAAATGTTTTAACCCCTTTTTCGCTACAGAAGCACCAAAGAAACCCAGTGAAATCGAAACGCATTTCAGGAATTGGTTATCGGTGTGTACTTTAATGTTTTGGAAGACGGATGCAAATCCACTCAACTGAATTTTCGTTTTCATCGTCAGAAAAAGAAGATCTTATGAAACTCCATCTAGACCAATATTTCAACTGCCAAGAGCAGCGTCGTTGCCTCGGAGATATAAAGGGCAGTGGTGAGCGAGCGGATCTGCCCACCGGCCCTTGCTCCGTCGTCCGTTGCCCGCCGACCATAGCCACCGCCCACAGCCACCATCCTCAGCCTCGTCCACAGCTACCGTTCATGGCCACCGCCCACCGCCCACCGCCCACCGCCCACAGCCACCGCCACAAATCATCGCCACCAGCCACCGCCACCGCCTCCTACCACCACCGCCACCGCCACCAGCCACCGCCACTAGCCACCGCCACCAGCCACCGCCATCAACCAACGTCACCAACCAACGTCACCAGCCACCGCCACAAGCCACCGCCACCAACCAACGTCACCAGCCAACGCCACCAGCCACCGCCACCAACCCACGTCACCAGCCACCGCCACCAGCCAACGCCACCAGCCAACGCCACCAGCCACCGCCACCAGCCAACGCCACCAGCCACCGCCACCAGCCACAACCAACGTCACCAGCCACCGCCACCAGCCACCACCACCGGCCAACGCCACCGGCCAACGCCACCGGCCAACGCCACCGGCCAACGCCACCGGCCAACGCCACCGGCCAACGCCACCAGCCAACGCCACCAGTCACCGCCCGCATCTTCCACCCAAAGGCACCTCCCGGCCTTAATTCACAGCCACCGCACACAGCCGCGCCACGAGTCACAGGCACCAGCCACTGCCATCAGCCACTGCCCACAGCTCACCTACAGCCATTGTCACCAGCCATTGCCTCCAACCACCGCCACTACCACCCACAGCCTTCACCCGGACGCACCACCTCAGCCACCATCCAGGACCACCAACCCCCTGCCCTCCGCCCAAAGCCTCCACGTACCGCCACTGCTCACAAAGCCTCCACCCGGAGACACTACTACAGCCACCACCGAAAGCAACCACCCACAGCCTCCACCCAGAACCACCATCCACATCGCTGCCCATTTTTGCCCGTTTATCTACCCCGCACCGCTGCTCGCCCTGCACCACCAGGAGTTCCTCGTCACACAAGCTACCCGGCACCGCCCAAGATTAGCCACCCGTGATAGCAACCTCCACCGTCACCACCAGCCGCCCACCGCCGCCATCCTCGCCTTCGCCCTTCCCGCGCTCAAAGGGATCGCCTGCAGCCGACTGGGAGTTGCCAGAAAGAAGCGGCCGGGAAGAAGTTATTCCGATCCTTGCCAAGTGAAGCGGGAGAAAATCCCGGGCACAGGCCAAGAAAATAAGGACAGACAACGCAAGCGGGCGGGCGAACCAGCAACACGGATCTCTTTCTCTGTGCGGTTGCGGGTTCGAACTCTGCTCACGGCTTGTTTAATTAAACTCCTCCCTGTAACTCTCTCGAGAATGGAGAAGTTTTCTGCCAAGTTTCGGAGCCAGACCCAGCACGGCTGTCTGCGGCGTGTGGGCACGGCGGAGGCAGGAAAAACCTCCTTGTACTTTGATATTTGTGGGCGGCGTCTTTGTTTTTGAAGGAAGGGAACTTCTCGTAATTGTGGATATGGCTGTTGGAAACGTAATGAAAATAAATAGTTTGTGCTACATTTAAAAAAAAGTATGCATCGAATTTAGATGCAGATGAGAACGTTTATAAGAAAATATTGTTGGATTTAACACTGAATTCGTCCTTGGTTTTTCAAGTTGGGAACGAGCTAAATATATTAACTATCAAGAACGTGTGATTTTGTTAGTTGGCTAATGAGCTGGTATAATGCCATTTTTTCTAAAGCATTTTAAGGAAAAAATCTTAGAAATTCTCGAGCAATGGGACTGTAGGAACAAAGATTACTTGTAACTAAGTTTTGAAGTGAGAACTCGTGTACAAGAACGCAGTATGTGCATCTACTTTAAAAATTTCTAATTCTCGTACTAAATGTTATATTCTGACTTGCCTGGTAATGACAATAACATGTTTCGACGAATTTCGTTGGGTGTACATATTTCTGGGAATTGTACTTACTGGCAAGCTACTCTTAATATGTTTTATAAATATTTTTCACGTTTTACATTTGACGTTAAGATGCTTCGCTTCACTTCTTTAAAGCTTAATAATTCCATTTTCATTGAGAATACTCTATAATTTCATGAATGATTGTTGGTTACTTTTTTTTCGTCCACTCGTTCAAATAGTCACATAGCATTTCCAACGGCCTCCGAAATTTGGTCATTTAAAACGAACACGTTTTAATTGAGAACATAATGATTTAACAAGTTTTGTATGTCAGTTATTATCTGAGGTCAAGTGATGGGAAAAAATTAACGAACAAGAGGAAAAGTACCAATAAATAAAATTAATAACGGCACTTCACCTCTCCCTATCGAAACGAGAGGTTATAAATTGTTTGTTATGACATTGCTCGTAACAATCTTTACCTACCTTCATCTACACTCGCATACCGTGCTGCTGTATTTAGATTTTATAATGTTGTGTACATATTAGGCGAAATTTGTTTCATTTAATTAAAATATTAAATGTAATGAAGTAATATGTAATAGAGACATATGAATCAATAAAGTATATATTATCATTATTCTTGAGTCAAAATACAAAAATTGGTTATAACTGAGGGTTAGTCCAGAAGAGCAATGCAGGCATGAAAAAATCAATTTACTAAAATCATAGCTTCCCTAGCAAAATCATGTTTTGCAATGAACGCATGCATTGTGAAATCGAAGTTAGAATTTCTGACGTAATCTGATGAAATGAACGATTTTATGACGGGAAACAATGCTAAGTCTGACAGTACGATATGAGTTGCTTACGAATAATAGAAGCCGTACAAAGGTTTACAAAAACCAGAGGTTTCACGACTTTTCCACAGTTTTGTCGCCGGTGCCTAGGGTGTATTACATATACATCACGACGTTAATATTTATACAGTATTACAGGCGTTTTACACATTATTGTATTTTTGCGTAAAAGTTCTTCAAATTATATCTGACGACGTTTCTCAGAAGCTCAAAAATTTTCAGTGAATATGAGCTCAAAATGGCGCATTTAAAAAAATCTGAAAATAAACTTTCGTCATAAATGGCACCAAATTTTTCAATAAAAATGTGCATATTAAACAAGCAAACAATGTTTTAAGATTTATTTCAATTATACTATTAAATGCAATATTGAGAGATGAAAATTGAGAAAATGTGAAAAATTATTTCTTTTAGGGGCCCCGCCAATAAAAAGCAGGTGGGAAAGAGGTGGTACAAAACAAGTGCAGACTAAAAATATTAAGAGCCTAAGTAGTAAGAGAATGTTTATGTCACGGTCTTTCCGTGAAATCTTTCTTGACAGCTTATCGTTAAACCGTAAGTAATATCGGAATTCCTTATGTGTCTTATCTTGATTCATTTGCGATACTATCTAGTGGTCGCAGGTAACTATACTATATATTTATTAAAAGAAACTGATTTAATTACTTCTGACTGACAACCAGGGTACATTAACGGTGATGAACTAGAAGTTATCATCTAGATACTTGCGGAAGAAACAAAGGTTTTTAGACAAAATAACAAATTGTTTATAGTGCAGAAGATAAGGAAACTGCATGTTTAATGAAGTGTAGCAATGTGAATAGTGAATGTAATGATATTATTATATTAAACATCTCAACCGTGCCAAGCTCTACACACGTGACTAGCCTCCCGCAAGTGAGTGAGAAGTGAAAGTGTGAAGCTAAGTGGAAGAGGATTGGACAAGAAAGTAAGGGAGAGATCGTTCTTGGTCCATTTCAATTTGTATTCTTCGGCATTCTCGAGGTTTTTAAACTAATGTCACTGCAGCGACTCTGACCGGGAGGTCCTAGGTTCGAGTCCTGACGGCGGCAGGATTTTCGACACTAGCTTTTCAACTAGGTCCAATTCAGTCGCTGTCTGGAGGAGAATTATAGCGACAGGCTGCTCTGATCGTTAGTTTTCCGTGGTTTCTCAGATCAATACCAGGCAAATGCTGCAGCAAAACCTTACCAAACGGGCCACGGACCGCGCGTGATCTTTCCTTCCTCTTCCTTGTCCTATCCTTTCCCCTTACACACGCTTAGACTAACATACACTACACTACTACATATTCCGAAAGACCGGTCGGGAGCTTAGAGCTTGTCCTGGCTGGGGCGGTGCCCCGCTGGTGGGAGAGTCCTGGTTAGGGGGAAACCCTGCTAGCCGACGATAGGTCGGCGCCGGATCTCGCCATCCAGTGGGGGACGATCACCGCCATCTTCCGAGGAAAAACATGCACTACACTTACGGGACTAATGACCAAAGCTGTTAACACGCCCGGAATCACTAGCCAACCAACCATCCATGGAGGTTTTCTTTCGAGAAACCGATCGGAGCAGGGGGCCGCTGGAATTCTCCTTTCGGAAGTGATTGAGTTCGACCCAGTTGCAGTCGTAGGTAGCGTTCCGTGGGGTCTCAAACCCTAGATAGATGCATAGGCAAGGTTGCTGCGGAGCTTTCATGGTTGGTCCCTCGCTATGGAGTAGGTAAAAATTATGTAGTAATGTCATTCAAAAAACGACGAATTTGCGGCCGAAAAACTATTACAGGATCCTAGTAACGAAAAAATGAATAAATGCAGTTGCTAAATTTAGAAAAAAAATCCTCTGACACGTGGTGTAGCCAGAATCCATGTTTCTTGGGTCCATGTTCCCGAAAAATCGAATGACGGCAAAACGTCTGTCAGCCTGCCAGCCAGCCTTAGTGTGTGCCTGTATGTCTGCTTCCTGCCTGCCTTCTGCCTGCCTGTGTCTGTCCGTCCGTCTGTGAAAACCATTCATCTGAATTTCTTCAAAATTATGTACCCCAAACAATGGCTCCATCGTTTTTGATTGAATTTAAGAATGACGCAGGTCTCATGTTCATAAAAAACCCTAATTTTCAAATATTGCAGTAGTTCAAAATTTTTTCGGCGTCTTTCTACAACTAAAATATTAAAGATAGAGGTTTTTCTCTTAACGAAATCTGTTCCTTAAAGGTAGGCTTTGAAAGATCATGTACATGAAATTTTGCGCGAAAATACGGGCGGGAAAGTATGTCGTGTTTTAGCTTCACTAGTTTTAGAGAGATTGTGCTTGCCCTGGTCGCGTCGGGCCGGATCGGGCCGGGCCGGGCCGCTACGCTACGCTACTGCCTCGTGCTTATTAATGCCGGCCGCCGCCGTTTGTCTTAAAGGCGAGCGACCGGCGGCGGTGGCGGTGGCGGCGGCGACGGGTCCCTCCCAACTCCCCCCCCTCAGGGCGTCGCGCGATCGATCTGCGACGCAGCCCGAGGCGGTGCGCGACGTGCAAACCACTGACGGAGCCCAGGCGTCCGAGGGATGGGATGTTGCCCCAACAGCACGCATTTGGGACCTGCCTCGTGAAAATGTCGATATATCGACTCTTTTGAATGACAAGAGTTTAACTAACGTTTCTAGAAAATTGTTGTCAGAGTTTCAATTCATTATTGAGTCATCTTTCTACTTACTCTGAGGAGTTTTTTACAGTAGCAATTTTTCTACAGATTGCACCATGAGTATCTTCTTGCAAGAGAAGCCTGATAGAACTTCGTCGCACTAACAACTTATTTTCTTAATTTTTTTAGGTAAAACCTTCTCACTCCGTAGGATCGATATGTGGATCTGTCCTAGTGTTCGGATTTAAGTGTTGCAATCCTTCCGTCACTGAATGCAGGGAAATGTTTCTTGACATTTCTGAAAAACATTTAAGTGATTATGATTTGAATTTATGATTTTGATTGCGGAGGGACGAGTTACCGGTTAAGTTTATCAGTAAAAACCTCCTCATTAGTCGATCCGATGGCCGAGATCGCTAGGGCAGTAGTGTCGTTGCGATCTCGGACCGGAGGGTTGCGGGTTTGAGTCCCGCCTCTGGCATGGTTGTATTTGTGTTCATCCTTTCATCCCTTATCATCACCATATCGTTTCATCTTCATAGTTACAATACTGTTAACTCCAATAGTGGTCACTAATGACCTGGATGTTAATGCGACCTTAAATAACAAAACAAATCTCCTCATTGCGGTAGTCCTGCGCCTGGTGATGATATATGGCGATGATGATGACGTCACAAATGATGCGGTGAGCATGAACGTAAAATTAGAGACGATGGATTCGAGGAAACATAGAGGAGATCTTCCACGAACACTTTTAAGAGGCCGGAGTTAAAATCCCAATAAGTGGAAAGGTGGTAACTTATTACTATGACTTATCGCTGAGCTATCAGTTTGCATCAATGATTTAAAATTAAATAATTATATGACACACGTATTGAATTGGCATGTTAATCACGTCAAAATTATAAACGTTAAGTTTTATAAAGTATGCGGGATTTGAGATCGTAACCAACCATCCAGCACTTAAGGTCATCAAGCGTTCCTTATCTCTTGAGTACACAACATAGAATAAAAATGAATTAACCAAATCAATGATTTCGTTTCCCTTGACCTGTGCCTACATCAATTTACAATGTCTCAATAAAGGTTACAAACCTCTAGGGCATATAGGGGATTCGAAATTGATCACTTTTGTCGAATGAATGTATGAATGAAAATGTCATTTATAGATGTGGAGCAACTAATCAAAACGCAATTGTCCACCGGTGGAAAATAATGATTTTGATATGAAATCGTGTAGTTTTTAATACACTCTAAGCACTCCTGCTTTCATATTTATTCAAAATGCATTTAATTTAATGTGTTAAAATGCGTTTTGAAGAAATTTGAATACAGAAACGTGTAGAGCTTATGAAAAAATACTTGATTTAATATCAAATACAATTTTTTTCCACTAGTGCACAATATAGGTTTTCATTGCTTGCTCTTCAGATGTTTGTTACATCCACGCATGATCGACTGTTACTTCAACGCTTTGTCTTTGTTTTTTTAGGTAATCTCTAGATATTTTTCTCATTGTGTACTCTTACACTCACTTCTATTCACATATAAATTGGGATCTGATATCAGCGGACATGTGATAGAAGGCTAGGGTAACCTCGAAAATAATTAGAGTGGGAATATTAAAAAAATTGAAAGAAACATTTCTTCAACTGAATTTATTTATGGTATTCACTGATATGTATATTTCTTTCAATTCATATATTTTGATTTATAACAAGTCTGAAAATAAAATACCTAAACAATATTTTAATGAATATTTATTTATATACTTCTTTTCGTAATAGATATATTTTATTTTAAAGTTCTGGAAGTTGAAGTATATTATTATTAATCGATTATAATGAATAAATATAATATAAATATATAAAAAATAATAATTATAAATAGATACTATTTCCTTTTTAATGAATATACTATTTCGAATTATTCATTATAATATAGCGATACTGAATCTACAACAGTTGGTTATCGTATAAAAAATCACAAGTAATACGTCATTTTGGAAGCTTAGTTATATGTTTCGGCACTTTCTTTAATTCTATTCACTTTCGAGATCGGAAAGAAAGCACGAGTCCTGCGATCTTCGACGCCAGCCTTGATTGGCGGGCGGCGGCTGGGTGGCGGCTGGGTGGGGGCTGGGTGGGGGCTGGGTGGGAGGCGCTGGGAACGGGTCTGGGGGCGAGAGCCACGTGACGACAGTTCGAATCGAATCGAATCGAATCGAATCGAATCGAATCGGAGTGGATCGGAGCGGTGCGTGTGAGTGCGGTGCGCGGCGTGGCGGGGAGGAGAGGGGTGGGGAGGGGTGAGGTGCCATGCCACGGGCCCATTAAGACCCATGGAGTTAAGGGGGTCCTCGCGCCCGCTGCGCCCCCTCCCCCACCCCAGGCTCCGCGCCTCGTGTCGGATTTCACACTCCGGAGCTGTTCGGATCGGGGGCGGGAGCGAGGAAAATGACACGGTAAAAATAAGCCATGTCCGGGACAGCTGCGAGGCGGCGGGGGCGGCGGCGGCGGCGGCGGCGGCGGCTGTTAGGCCCTATTACAGATAATATCGGCGCCGGTCACGTGACGGAATCGGCTGCCGCCGCGTGGGGCTTATCGCGCGCCATCTCTGGGAAACACGGGCCGCCGCCCCCGCCCCACCCCCACCCCCGCCCCCGCCACTCGGCGGAGCCCGGCGTCACTCACGACGCCCGTGACTTTGCCGGAGGAAACGTGTGCTTGTGAAGTGAGTCGTCACGGAAGCAAGGTTCTACAATGTTTGCCTCAGAACTTTCTATAAATGAAGTGGTTTGCCATAGTTTTGTCGCACGAGAGTTATTGATGGCTGTTTCAGTGTTTTTTATTTGAAAATATTCTTGTTAAAAATGTGTTTATTATTTTGAGTTTGTTGTATGACTCGGTGTATTGAAGTTTAAGATGATTTTTTTTTATAGAAAACATGATTACTTTTTAGCTGACGAATCTAGGCAAGGTAGATCTCATCAGAACTCTAGTTAAAAACAGATAACCAATCAAATGTATTCTGTCTAGTATTATTAGTAATATTTGTAATATTGATATTCCTATTTAGTGTAATAACCTCACATTTGCTGAAGTATGCCGACGAATCTTGTTATTTTTCGAAGGCTGTAATTTGGAAGTGTTCGTTCAATCGAAATGCTTCAATCCCTTCTTCCTTCTGTTCTATATTTCATAGCTGTGAACGGAAGTCGTTCGTTGGCAGTTTTGATACTTAATTGTACCATTTTAACTTATTTACGAAAATGTTTCGGTATAATTCTTTGACTTTTAAAACATTTCTTATTTCCAAATTCCGTTTCTTGTCGAGTAGCGAGAACCTTAGTGGGTTTCCGAGAAATGTTATTTCTGACGTTTCTATTTTTTTCAATCCATTTCTCTACCTATTAAATTACTTCCTAATATACTATATTTAATATTGTTAGATAATAATATTTACAGAACTAAAATAAGTAACATATCCTAAATATTAAAAAAGAAAATTACTAATTAATGAAAATCGACATATAATCAAAGCCACGTGCTAACACACATGAATAAAATTGCCTAGTAAAACATCGTATTTCGCTAACATGCACCGATAGATTGTACTCGAGCACTCAAGGAAAAAAACGTGGTTCAAACACACCCGAAGCAACGTTTGTGCATCATTAGTAGCTCTACCGTGAAGGGTGTCTTTATTTTTTTCTACGAGTGATTGGAACAGGGAAAAATCGACGGACGATATCTTGCATCAGAGCATTACGAGACAATTGTTTCCGTCCTTCTACCATGCGTTCGTCTGAGAAAGTTTCCTTATAGGCATTTCTCATGGGAGCAATTTACGCGACTTGGGCGCCTTTAGCGGTTCTATCTCCTCTCTTAATGACCGGCGCCCAGCGTAACATGGGGCCGAATTGTTTATTCAATGCTGACTATTTTCACTAAGTGTCGAGCTCTCGTTATGTCCAACTAGTGGTGCTACAGCAGGACATACTTTCTCTCATTTTTGTAACAGTTACTAATGCATTATAAAGCATTGTTAAAATAAATATTTCGTTTCTTTTTGATGGTCAGTGTTGTCTCTGGTTGTATAGAAACATAAATGCAGCAGAAAAGATTTTTTGTGCTTAAATTTGTGTATCTATTTTAATTGTTTCATATCTGGCAAACTGTTGTAAAACTTCTAATAAATGTAATAAAAATCAACCTTGCCACCTGTTCAAAATGTGAACAAAACAACCAATCTTGATTTTTACAAATTAGATTACAATTTAAATTCTACATTGTGCATTTTATATTAAGATCTTGTAGAGTTCTATAGACTTGAAGCATAAAACGCTCGTCTTCGATCGTGATTACTTCGGTACCCAACCTACGACAGAATCCGTTTCCTGGCTGCTTTCCCCCTCCCTGCTGCCGCCACTAAGCTGCGCTGGGGAGCCCAATAACTCTTAGGCCGTCTCCCATAATTTATTGAGGTGTGCCGTGCGGCGCTGGCTGTCCGGCCGGTGTATCAGAAAACCGCTGTTATGACACGGCACGCCCATGCATCGTCCCCCCCGACCGCCCCAGGAACTACACACAAGGTAGTGCAGACTACAGCGCGAGGTGCACTGCCGAAAATATCTTACACCGTATAATCCTCAGACTTTCTTATATTTGTTTCTCACATAGAACTAATTCTTCTGTATTTCCCAGAAATATTGCGTCGAAATTCTTTTATTTATTCAACTTCAACAACTTTTTGATTCTCACATAGAACTAATTCTTCTCTATCTTCCAGAAATATTGTATCGAAATCTTTTATTTATTCATCAACTTCAACAGTTAAATTTTTGCGTGCGTAAATAGACAGCCATTGTTAAGTAAATGCAATTATTTACAAGCTGAGCTGAATCGAATGTGCAGTAAAGTCCATTGAAGTTACCGTTCTTGTGGATGCATCACTCGACGCTGTAAGAACGTGAAACCACTATTTTAGCAAACCTGGTTGCATTATACATTACATCACTTAAGATATAATAAAATTTAAAACCAGTCAAATTTATATCAAAATTTTCTTAACTCTCTAATCTTTCATTGGAGTATTTGCAAATCCAAAAATGTTGGTTATTCTTGGTGCATATCAATAGTTTTTAAGAACTTTCTAAGTATTCGTAGATACTGAGCAGTGATATCGATATACATCTCCAGTAGGAAATTCAAACCTACTCGTAAAAATGAATTACGGAAGTCCTGTTTATAAACGTAGGTACAAATAGAAAATCACATCATTTAGTCTCTTTTATGTCAAGGCTTATCAAGCGGGAGCGTTCGGTATTTTCGAAGTCCCACTAACATTTCTCCTATTGTAAAGCTCATTTCAGGTTTCGTAGCAACATTCAGAACATCTTCAAGATAAGTTAATCGAAGTTTTTCAATTACAAGGGTGAATTTAGAGTTCTGTAGAAATGAAAAGTATTTTTAAAGGTTAAATAAGCCAATCCTGTTATAAATGCGGCCTTGTAGATTATACCAACACCTAAATCACTGTTTTTGCACGTATTATGTACAGGTACATAAAGAGTAACAATCGCGTACAAAGCCAATGAACGATGATACTGTAGATCATTTGTAATGTCAGCTCAAACAAAAGATACATCCTGAAATGATTTCGCGTTGTGCAACTCTCGTAAATATAATAAATCGAAATGATTTCTTACAACATCATCCGTCTCTCCGTGAATGTCCTGTTGAATGGTTACGACTCCGTCTATCCCCTCTGCAGGATCTTGGGATCTCTCTCATTACGATTGCGAGGATCCTTCTCCTTAACGTCTCAACAGCTTCTCAGACGTCTTAAATCAATCCGGCGCTCTTGTTTATACACCCTTCGCGGAGATTGATTTAAGTAATGAAGCGGTTAATGTCCCGCAGCGTCTGCTTTTTATCTGTAATTACGACCACCTCCCCCCCCCGGGTTCCTTTCCGCTACCCATTCCCTAGGGGAGCCCCGCCCTTTCTCGCTTTCGGCGACCGCCCAGCCCCTCCCCGCCCTGCACTTTCTATCTTTCGGCGACCGCCCCGCCCCTCCCCGCGTAGACCCGCCCCACACTTTCTCGCTTTCGGTGACAGCCTCGCCTCTCCCAGCGCCACCCCGCCCCTCTACGCCCCGCCCCGCACTTTCTCGCTTTCGGCGACCTCGCCGCCCCGCCCCGCCCCGCCCCGCCCCGCCCCTCTCCGCGCCGCCCCGCTCCGCCCCGCGCCACCCCGCCCCGCGCCGCCCCGCTCCGCCCCTCTCCGTGCTCCCTTGCCTCGCACTTTCTCGCTTTCGGCGACTGTCCCGTCCTCCCCCGACCCGCCCCGCCCCCCCCGCCCCGCCCCGCCCCATCACGTCCCGTCACTTCCCATCACGTCACGGTCCGTCCCGTCCCGTCACGTCACGTCACGACCCGTCACGTCACGTCACGACCCGCCACGTCACGACCCGCCACGTCACGACCCGTCACGTCACGTCACGTCACGTCTTGTCACGTCACGTCACGTCCCGTCGCGTCCCGCCACGTCGCGCCCCGCCTCACCCCGCCTGCCCCGCCCGCCCCGCCCACCCCGCCTGCTCCTCGCCGCGCCCCGCCCGCTCCTCGCCGCGCCGCTCTGCGGCATTTAAATGTGGCGTCGCTAGATGGCGCAGCGCAGCACGAAAGACACGAGGGGTGGGGGCGGACGAAGGGGGCGGCGGTGTGGTGCAGCACGGCGCGCGCCCACAATCCAATTCGGAACTGTTGATCTTGCAACGACGCCGCCGTGCGGCGAGTCAACACAATCCCAAGGAAAATAAACACGGCTTTGATTAGGGCGGCGAACCCTCCCCCCTGCCGGCCGCGCGGTCGCTTCTCCCCTCCCCCTCCCCCGCCACCGGCCACGCCCCCTTCCTCTAGGCCGTGCCTTCGACGCCTTCGGGTGGCCTCGGCGAGCGCCTTAGCTTAGTAGAGGCCTTAGCAGCCGCCTTAGGGAACATGGTGGAGGTGGTCGTTTTAAGGGGCTTGCAGCGGTCGCCCTGCTGGAGGTAATGGAATGCCTCCGCCGACGGATTTGTAGGTGGCTTGGCGTGAGCCTTAAGGGACGCCGTGGACAATATGCTAGCTAACGTATTTTTGAACACCTTGGTCTGACCTGGAGGTTCTAGGTTCGAGTCCTGACGGCGGCAGGATTTTCGACACTAGCTCCTCAGCTAGGTCGAATTCAGTCGCTGTCTGGAGGAGAATTCTAGCGGCCGGCTGCTCTGATCGGTAGTTTTCCGTGGTTTCTCCGATCAACACCAGGCGAATGCCGCAGCAGTACCCTATCAAACGGGCCACGGACCGCGCGCGATCTGTCCTTCCCATTCCTTGTCCTATCCTCTCCCCTTACACACACACTTACTCTAACATGCACTACACTACCACATATTCCGGGAGACCGGTCGGGAGCTTAGAGCTTGCCCGGCTGGGGCGGTGCCCCGCTGGTGGGAGAGTTCTGGTTAGGGGGAAACCCCGCTAGCCGGCGGTAGCCGGATCTTTCATCCAGCGGGGGAAGATCACCGCCATCTCCTGAGGAAAAAAACGTGCACTACACTAACGGGACTAATGACCGAAGCCGTTGACGCGCCCGGAAACACGAAAAAATCAATCAATCAATCAATTGAACGCCTTGGTGTAAATCTTAGAGACCGTAGTCGGGTCACCTTCGGGAATATTAGAAAGAACGGAATGACTTTATGAATGAATTAGTGAACACCCTTACGGACGTCGTAATTTGTATCACAGAAAACTACTAAACGGAAGAATTTGTTGTGACTTCAGGGGTATTTAACATTTGCCCTAGGAAGTGTAATTGAGATTCCTCTAGCTATGAACGTATTGAAAAATCTTGCCTAATGGATAAACGTAAGCCTGGAGCAAAGACATCACCAAGTAAGTGTCTGCTGTGATATTCATGTCATTTAGACGTAACTTAAAATCCTTTAAAATGTATTTTGGAACTCTATACCATACATGTTCAATCCAGTAAATTTACTGTTTCATTGTAAAACTGAGTTTTTCTTTATTTTCATCCAAAGTAGTCGGCCAAGCTACGTCTTTGTAATAATGCTTGGTACAGGGCACCTTTGTAATCTATGGTTAGAGAGCAGGAAGGATTCCAAGGAGTTCAAGAAAATATTCACAATTGTATTTCTTCTCCATACTTCATATACGTTTTTTAAACCTTTTGGAGATAATGCAATTAATAAAAAGAAATTTTCTATGAATTGAAGATTTTTTTCCAACAATTATCTCCTACTTGGAACATTCACATTCCTACAGAAACTGATGTTTATCTTACATGATTGAGCATTGTTCATCAACTTTCAACGCGTCTAAATGCGTTTAAATGTTCATTGACGTATTTCAAATAACTGTATGTAAGCGCTGTATATAACTGTACGTAAAACAGTAAGAAATTCGTTTTTTCTATATTTTACATGAAGATATGTTGTATTCACTTCATCTTCCAGCGAAGACAATATACGTTTGCACAATCGTTTATTTCCTAGAGTTTTAGTACAATCCTGTTATGAATTACTTCTACAGAGGTGAAAAACTTTTCCCATTTACAAAGTCGAATAATTTAGGAGGCTGTAATTCGCAGGTCGTTAAGGAGTTTTGTTGTTTGTGCCAACGTGATTATGAGGATTGGATTATTTTACTTTGCGGTGGAGTCTGAAAGTTATCATCACTGACCTTGTTTTCGCCCACAATATGGAAACAATGTTCATATTATGCCACTTTATTTTCTGGCGAGTTCAGTTGAATTAAAGAATTGCTGCAATGAAACTTTAGGGATCATATTCAATATTTAATGAAATTATATCACTAACATGAACTACTTTGTCTCTATCTGTTACAATATGTCTGGTGCAATTATTTTTTTATTTATCCAAATGTGTGAAATTTACACTTCAGAGGTAAATGTTATCTTTTAGTGATGTAATGTAATAAATGTATGCAATAGAATAGCGCGGAGATACGAGTTACAATAGATAGCTCACAATCTGCGTCTTCAGTTTGAGAAATACATTCGGGCCCAACTGATCCTCAACGTTCAACCAAGTTCATAACATTTAGAGACGAAATTAATACACTAATAATTTCTCAATATGAAATTGAGTTAAAATGTATGGAAAGACAACTAACTGATTGAAAAACACTCATCAATCAATATTGTCTCTGTATTATGTATTAGGTATACATATGTCTGTATTAGGTATACATATGTCTGCATTATGTATACATATGTCTGTATGATTTGTACAAGAAATTAAAAATATGTTATAGTACTAAATATTACATTAACGGCTACGCGAATAGTGTGTTCACCCGTTTGCTTGAAATTCGTTTATAACTAGTATTTCTGAAAACAACATTCCCAAACCTGCTTTTTATATTATAAGAATTTACGTATAGATAAGTTGATTAAGACGTTTATTTTTCAGAAACGATTTTAATGAAACTGCGTTGTTTCAATAATAACTGTCACATAACAAATGTGACAATAATTACTATTGTTTGTATTATAAAATATCACATTCTCCTGAAAAGAAGTGGGCAGTAGTACAAAGCTCCTTTATTAGGAAGAGAATAATTGTTTATTTAAATATGTGTTTAAATAATACACGAGTGATATATGAAGGTCAAACTGTGTTCAAACTACACAAGAGAGAAGTGTAATGTATACACACAAAATATATAAATTTCGGTGTACTGTTAGACATTAATTAAAATTTAACATGGGAAAGGTCACGTCAGTTTTACCCGTATAAACAATCGCAACAACTGAATCAGAAAGGTCTCTTTTCATTACTCATTTTCTAAAGTAATGATGGAATACATTTGATATTGGGAAATATAATTTTTTAATTTACTCTTTATTGATAACAAAATAACATTCTTTCTCATCACAGTATAATTTTCCCACTCTTTATCTAGCCAACAGTTTTTAATTTGACAGTCACGAACGTGTAATATTTAGTGACTTCTATTCCAATACATTATATTACGCTGAAGAATGAATGACGGGAAATTGTAACACTAGTTCGGGCTTGATTGCCATATTTGTTGAATTTAATAATGTAAAATATAGTACGCACTAACAATCAGTATGGATTATTAGCTTCTCACAGAATAAAAGGTGAACATTGCCTCATTAACGACCAAACTTGGAATAAAATAATGTAAGGGGTAGCAACATGCAACCCGCAACGCACTTTTCGCTTGCTACACACTTTATACCTTATCTCTTTTTGCCTTATAGACTTAATTTGTATCTCTAAAGTGACACAAGTTTTATTATTAGGGAATAATACAAATAAATATGAATTTTGGGTCGTTTTAATACAATTTCAGAGGGTTCCCTCATTCCATTGCACGAGAAACGTTTACAGTTCAATTTCACTACCAACCTATTATCATTTTGAAAACATTGATTTACACAGTGTGGAACGCCCAATGACTACAAGTACACCTATGTTTTTACACAAGAAAGTTCGTCAATCGTCCACGTTCAAACCGTTCGGATCCCACGCCACCTAAATTCGTAATAAATCCCAAAAGTCGTCACTTAGAATGCAAATACAAAACAACCGTTTAAAAAACAAATTAAAGAGAAGCAACTATTCCATCTTGCACATTATTTCACGACTACTATCGAGCTGCTGCCCACAGCACGCGGAGTCATGCGTGATTGGTCGTCATGACGCGTCCGAGCTCAGGGACCGGCCACTGCCCCGCTTGCAAATCCCCCTCACTGTGTACGTCGCCACATCTGCGTCGAGTTTGCGACCTCATCCCGGCTACTATCATTGCCCCCGTCACAGCTTACCCGACCACCTCCGTACAGGAGAGCCCCAATACCGCCTCGCTGTCCTCCCCGCTCTCCGTCCCGCTCTCCGTCCCGCTCTCTGTCCCGCTCTCCGTCCCGCTCTCCGTCCCGCTCTCCGTCCCGCTCTCCGTCCCGCTCTCCGTCCCGCTCTCCGTCCCGCTCTCCGTCCCGCTCTCCGTCCCGCTCTCCGTCCCGCTCTCCGTCCCGCTCTCCGCCCCGCTCTCCGCCCCGCTCTCCGCCCCCGCTCGCCCGCTCTCCGCCCCGCTCTCCGCCCTCTCCGCCCCGCTCTCCGTCTCGCTCTCCGTCTCGCTCTCCGTCTCGCTCTCCGTCTCGCTCTCCGTCTCGCTCTCCGTCCCGCTCTCCGCCCCGCTCTCTGCCCCGCTCCTCCCTCGTTCACCACTCTACGCGCTGCCAGCGTCTTAAACCTGACCCCCTCGCACGATTTCCCCGCAGTACCCTAACGGCGCGCCGCGGCGGTCCCCACGACACATCTTTTGCTCACCGCCACAAGGACCACCGCCCTCCATGGCCACTCCCGCCATCGCCCACCGGCTCTCACAATCTCGCCTCCGTCGCCGCCTCCTCGCTCCTGCTCGCCGATAAGCATCGCGCCAATGCATATTTTACGGCGCCATGCATATTTTAGCGCCGTCCGCGCGTTAGGAGCACCTGTCGCGCGCCGATAAGGGCGGCGGAGGCGGCGGTGGCGGCGGTGGCGGAGGCGGCGGCGGAGGTGGCGGTGGCGGAGGCGGCGGCGGAGGCGGAGGCGGAGGCGGAGGCGGCGGCGGAGGCGGCGGCGGAGGCGGCGGCGGAGGCGGCGGCGGAGGCGGCGGCGGAGGCGGCGGCGGAGGCGGAGGCGGAGGCGGAGGCGATGGCGACGTAAGGTGCAGAGGCAGGGGCATGGCGGGAAGACAATGACAGCGGACACGACGGGGACGGACGGGGCGGCGATGACGAGTGAGTAGACGCAGGTGAATGATGGAGATGTCATAGGTGATGGTGATTAAGGGCAAAGGAGAGTAGAGTCTGGTAGTGGTGCAGATATCGGGACGTCAGAACGTGTTAATGCATTAGTTGGAAGTTCACCACATGGTGACAGCGACCGATGAATGGATTGACGTGAAAATGTTTAAAATAATATAGGTAATTTACAGAGAGGACGAACCCGAAGAGAAAATTTTACAGAAATGGAAACACAACACAGACCAAGTAAAATCACCTTAAAGATGGGGTTAGAAAAAGTGGCCAGTGAGAGCTGAGGAAGTGTTGTGAACGCTGTTGAGCGACGAGACGCTGAGAAGAATGTTAAGGTCCGACGGAAAAATAGAGATGCAATAGCGAGAGGAGAGAAAAATGTTGCTTTTCCTATAATTTGTGAAAGCAATGCAAGAGTAGAGAATTCGATGGATTGTTGTGGCGCGGTAGGGTTCCGTGAGTGCAGTGAGGTGCTCTGGAGGCTGTGGAAATCCTGTAGAAGCGATGACAATGTAGTAGAGATAAAGGAAATCCTGTGGTGGCCATGGGATGCTGTGAAAGCGATGCTTTGCTGTGGTGGCGGTGGGAATGAAGTGGAGGCGGCGGTGGGAATGAAGTGGTGGCGGCGGTGGGAATGAAGTGGAGGCGGCGGTGGGAATGAAGTGGAGGTGGCGGTGAGAATGAAGTGGAGGCGGCGGAGGGAATGAAGTGGAGGCGGCGGTGGGAATGAAGTGGAGGCGGCGGTGGGAATGAAGTGGAGGTGGCGGTGAGAATGAAGTGGAGGCGGCGGAGGGAATGAAGTGGAGGTGGCGGTGAGAATGAAGTGGAGGTGGCGGTGGGAATAAAGTGGAGGTGGAGGTGGGAATGAAGTGGAGGCGGCGGTGGGAATGAAGTGGAGGCGAGCGACGGGAATGAAGAGACTGGTGAAGGTGACGGGAGTCTTTGAAACTGGATAGCGCTAGACGATGGAGGCGAGACGAGTGATGGATGCGGCGGGTGCGAGCAGGTGGTCGCCTGGACGCCCGCGTGCCCTCTTCCTCGCTCGCCCTTTCGCCCACGCTGCTCAGCGTGCTCCGTTGAGCGGTGTGGCTGCGTGGGCGTGGCGTGGAGGGGAGCGGAGGATGATCCTTCCGGTCTCTTCCTTGCGTTCTTTTGTTGGAGAAGCTGCCGACTGAGGTATCTTGAGACGAGGTTTTCACAGTCAAGGAAGCGGGAAATAGAGGAGGCCTAAAGAGGACGGTGGCAGAGGGATAGGAAGTAACGAAAACTCTTTGCTCGTGTAGGTAAATGGTAAACGATTTTTAATGGGAATATTTTCTTTGTAATTAGACCGATAATGAATATCGTCATGAACGAACGTTGCAGAGCGGCAATATTGCAGTCTTGGCGCCGGCTAGTGGGCAAATTGAAAGTTATGATTTGTACCACGTGGCTTGAAGAGAACTGATAATGAGGTAAACGCCTCCATTCATGTATGTGGGAATGTAAGTGCGTATTTACTGTTATGCATTTTTATTGTGGAGGATTTCTTCTTTTCACCTGTTCACACTTCAGTTTTATAACAATGTCATTTAATTATCTATATTACTTTCAGCTACGGTAGAGCTAGAAGGATAATCGTCGTTAAAAAACATCTCTTCAGAGAAAGAATAGACAACGGATTGTTTCGCATGATCTTTAGGGTAACCAAAGAAAGCTTACGAAGGAAAAAGAAGACATCACTCGTCAGAATAATGAATTAATTAATATCTGGTCTTACTTTTGTGTACTGCACTTTGTCAATTAAAATTTCATGATTATGATTACAATTTCTTAGTTAAAGTTATAAGTACATATTGCATTAAAATGAAGACCATGTTCACTCATCGTTCATGAATTCATCACAAACAAATTCATCATACGCATAACACGTTATATTATATTTCATACACATTCACATATCAGTTGGTTTGATTCAATATGCCGTAAGGAATTTTATTTCTCGTTTTGAAATACCATAAAATTTATTTTTATTTACAAATCGTAATGAATGGCGAATGTGATATAAATTGCCTTTTTACGGGCAGCTCGTGTAAATAACAAGAATAAAACGCGTTGTTCGACTTGATGACCAGCCATTATAACGCTCAATTTAACTTTAGCCATGTTTTTACATTATGCGAGAATGGGGTGAATAACACGAACATATTGATAACTTAGCGGAAATGAAATGAATGTGTAATGATGAAAAGTTTGTTTGCGCATGCGACACTTATAATTATTGTCAGTTAATCAGGCATTTAATTCATAAATCGTATCAGTACTCTGGGATGAATGCTCAATTTCCGGAAGCTAGATTAACAAATCATACGAGAGCAGTCAAATTCCGAAGTGGAGATTACACTATATGAACAGCATATGAAATTCATTTTCGAATCGAATCATAAATTGAATGAAAAAATCATTTATCGTTTTGAGGTTTTAAGTTGTTCAGACTTCTTGAACGTAAGGGAACGAACTGGCTTAAATATTTAGAAGTGACATATCAAATTCAGACAGTTTGTCAAATATAGGTGTTTTCAAGGATTTATCGTAGTGATGGATAACATTGTTCAAAAAACAATATCGTTCGTTAAAAAACATCACTCTGGAAGAGTGATGTTTTTTAAAAAATATTTGTTTTCTATCTGTTCAATAGCAATACAATATTTCGTGTTGAACACACGTAATTCTACATAACATAGAATGCGGACCACTCCCATAACTTCTGAACGGTTTGCGATATCGAAAAGCAGATTCCGTTCAACAATACAGAATCATGGGGTAAGTAATATTCTTTATAGACATTGTCCGTAATATTTTTAGTTTTTGAGAAATTCAATCATATTTAATTTTTTACATGGAATTATATATTTTTCTCGCTAGCAATGGATAAATCATGAAAAGAGGAATCCAATGATGCATCATATGCTAGTATTATGTGAGAAATTTTAGTATAAAAATAGACTTTCTGACATGTAATTTTAAATTAAACAGAGAATATTTCCCCATTGCAACTGCCGCCTTTGGGGAAGGCAGTCTTCGCGGCTCTGAGTCTGTTACGGACGGTGGCGCCGCGAAGCAAATGCGACAGTTGCAAAGGTTACTAAAGGAAATACTTTTATACTAAAATTTCTATCAATACATTAACATATGATACATCATTGTATGACTCTTTTTATAATCTATCCACTGCTGATGAGAAAAATATAAGTTTCATTTAAAAATTCAAAGTTGATTAACTTTGTCAAAAACTAAAAATATTTCAAAAATAATTCTACGGCATATTACTTTCCCCATGATTCCGCATTGTTGAGAGAAAAGTGCATGTCGATACCGTGAACCGTTTAGAAGTTATGGGGGTGGTCCACAGTTAGTGGGACACCTAGTATATATATATATATATATATATATATATATATATATATATATATATATATATATATATATATAATGCGTGTGTGTGTACCCCACACAGAGCTTCCTCCTCTACGACCACGACCACAACCATCCCCATCTGTATCTCTATCTCTACCACCAGCACCACCACCACCACCTCTACCACTATTCCCATCACTCCACTATCACCACCATCTTTTTCGACCACAACCACCTCCCCATTCTCTACCACTATCATTGTAATCTCTATCACCAGACCAACAAACCCCATCTATAAAACCATCAACCCCATCTCTAAACCCGCCACCACAACCAACAACCCCATCTCCACCACCACAACCAACAACCCCATCTCCACCACGACCACCCCCACCACCACCACCACCACCACCACCACCACCACCGCACCGCACCCCTTTGCCGCCGCCTCTTCCACGACCGTCGCGGCCGTCGCCGCCCCCTCTACCCCTCCCATTGCCTCCGCCGCCTTTGAGCGTGCTCCAGGGCCCTGAGGCGACCACCACAACTTGGCGGCGGCGTCTGCGGCATGCTCTCCCAAGAGTTACCTCCGGTAAGCGAGCGGTAAGCGCCCGCTAACCCGGCGCGGCGCGGCGTGGCGCGGGGGCCGGGCGCTCGGGGAGTTACCGGGCGAGTGCGGTGGCGGCGGCTGCCGCGAGGGGCGCTGGCCGACCGCGAGGGCCGCGTGCAACTTGGCCGCAAGTTCGCGCGCGCCCTCTCGGACGCCCGGGGAGGCTTGCGCGGAGAAAGGGGCGGCCAGGGCGCGTTCAAGAGGGCGTTGCTGCCCGTTGAAGCGGTGGAGCCATTGAAAGGCGGGGGACGCAGGATGGTGGTGCGTACAACGCCCGGGAAAGGAAAATGATGGGGGAAATGAATTGCTGTACGTGGAAGTAGAGAGACATATCATGGGTAACCGAGAGAATAGATTAATTGATTGTTAGTGATTCCGGGAACGTCAACTACTGATATCGTTAGTCTCGTAAGTGTAGTGTATGGTTTTTTGATGGATGGCGGTGATCTTCCTCCATTGGATGGTGAGATCCAGCGCCGACCTACCGTCGTCTAGTGGGGTTTTCCCCAACCAGGAATACAAGTCCACCAAAGCGCATCTTGATAAAAAAGTCTTTTGAGTATATCAGTAAGATATCATATTACTGTATGAAAGGAAGTAGACAGGGAGACTTTGAGAGAGACATTACAAAATTACATGAAGTTAAACAGAATTAATTTTGAGAAAAATTACTTAATAATCCGTCACATGACCTAGTAAATTTATTAGATTCCACTTGTGTATTCAAACATTATGTTTTCTAATATTAATGTAGGATATAAGAATTATTTGCGGGCTAAAATTTGTATATCCTGGAAATTTACATTATCGGAAGTTGTAACTTTGTCACGTTAGAGAATTTTATCTACATGCCAAATCTATTACGATTAATTTCTTCCTCTCTAAAATTTTGTAATTTTGTTATCTCTCTCTCTCTCTCTCTCTCTCTCTCTCTCTCTCTCTCTCTCTCTCTCAAACTCTCTCTGTTTATTTCCTTTCATACAGTAATAAAATATTATACTGATATACTCAAAAATTTTTTTATCAAGATGCGGTTTGGTGTGACTTGTTTACATTAATAAAATATTCCTCTGTTTATATCTATCTTACCATTGTGAAAATATATTTATTTATTTTGTTAATTAAGCTTGACGATGGAAACAACTACTTTTCGATACGTTGCGCTGTATGTATGATGTAATATGTATAATAAAATAAAGCAATTACAATGAAAAATGAACTGTCTTTAAAGTCAATGACCAAGAACATTCTAATAGCATCCAGAAAATCTGGTCGTTAATAGAATATATCTTTAAGAATTCTGAGACGAATTTACTAAAAAATAAAGCGTCATATTTTCTGAGTTTCTCTACAAATATTTGGTCAAATGTCAGTGCAGGAATACTATTTTCCTGCTGCGACTGCTACGAATACAATTTGTAACAAATTATCAAAAGATGAAATACCTGTATGGAATGTGTGTCAAGTATATTCCTGTTCTAAGTTGCCATTTAAAACTCTGTTTACCTAAAGTATTTGTTTTTATGAAGGGACTTTCGAATGTTTTGTATTTATTACATACTAAAAAGAGTGTTATACATGTTAGAGGGAAACATTCCATATTCCAGTATCCATTTTCTGTAGCTTCATGAAAAAAGAAAAATATAATTTTAAGGCTATATCATTTTCTTTTTATATCACCTTTTTGTTCTGAAAATTGTTATACATAAAATTTTATCATAACTGACTGTACGACGTTTTTAGAGGAGCTAATAAATCTACGATCTACGATCTACTGGGAAGCTTGTAATTTATCTGTGGATTTATAGTGCTCTAGTGGTGTACTTCAAGGCTATTCTGGGAGTAAACTAATCTGAATTCAATAATATCTTAAACAAAACATAATTCATCTTAGAATCAATATAGCAAACTATTATTTTCCATAACATTATACTAGTATACGCTCAGACAAATTTAATCTGAACAAACGGCGTTTATTCATTTATTACAAAATATATTCGTACGTACATAACGAGTGGACAAATGTATTGTAAGGAACTAAATCATTTCATTTAGCATACTATTACTAGTCTTTATGAAGTTTTATTATTCATTTTCATTGGGTATAATATTTAGACGAAAATAAAGACGACAAAAACTCGTATGAAGTTTAGTATCGCTTGAAGAAAATGTATTTTGTTTTATATTGTCAGAGAGTATCCAACGATGCAGTTTGCAGACACACTCTGTATATTTACTTGTTTTTTCAGTACTACTTGGTCTTAAAAGTATTTTATCAGAACATTTACTAAATGTGCGGTGTTTTTCCAAACCTTTAACCGCATGTGTTTGAGGATTATCTTCATTGCGTCATTTAAATGTATCCAGCGCTTTCTACATGGTTAAAAAATGTCAGCCTATGAAAACTTTCCGGTGCATCTAGTGTAACGACAGTGCTGGTAGCATTTTAATCCTCTTTAATATACAGGCTCTGTAAACCACAAGCCAGTGTATACGAACCAAAGTTCAATAGCGTTTGATATCGTTGAAGTATTGAGACATTTCTCTGGGAAACATCCGGGAAATATAAAATATACAAAGAAAATTGTTCAAAAGTGTTACCTATAATACAATTACAAATTAAGATAAAGCACAAAGATTCAGTGCATTAAATTGAGCGACTTTGGAATGCATGTTTTGACAAAATGAATATCGAATTATCTAAAACAAGGGCACAATGCTAGTGGCAAATTAAAAGAAACTGCGTCGACAACAGACAAATGACGTCTATATTCTAAGCAAACGTGATTTAAAACTACAGGAATATTTTTTTTATTTTTTTAAAAATTAGGAAACATATCAGTTCCTGGGTTTTGTCATCAGTTAAAATATTATCGGTAGAATAAATGGACGCACTATAGTAGTACATTGCCGGTCTGCATAACGGAGGTCGCTACGGCTAAAGAGCCATGAGTAGTAGCTAGGCTGGAAGGGACGCGGTTTCGAATCCCGCCCAGGGTATGGATGTTTGTGTGTGTTCAAGTTGTTCCTATCTGTTCCCCTTACCCACAATGTCGAAACTCACAGTGGTCACTATATTGCCGCCGTATGAGCTAAAAAGGGACCTTCATACCGGGAGCGGTAGCTCAGTACATCAACTGATGTCACTGCAGCGCCTCTTACCGGGAGGTCCTAGGTTCGAGTCCTGACAGCGGCGGGATTTTCCACTCTAGTTTGTCAACTAGGTCAAATTCAGTCGCTATCTGGAAGAGAATTCTAGCGGCCAGCTACTCTGATAGGTAGTTTTCCGTGGTTCCTCCGATCAACACCAGAGGAATGCCGGAGCAGAACCCTACTAAACGGGCCTCCAACCGCACGCGATCTTTCTTTCCTCTTCCTTGTCCTATCCTCTCCCCTTACACACACACTTACACTAACATGCACTACACTACCACATATTCCGGGAGACCGGTCGCGATCTTAGAGCTTGTCCCGGCTGGGGCGGTGCCCCACCGGTTGGAGAGTCCTGGTTAGGGGGAAACCCCAGTACCCGACGGTAGGTCGGCGCCGGATCTCGCCAACCAGCGAGGGGAAATCACCGCCATCTCCCGAGAAAAAAACATGCACTACACTCATGGAACTAATGACCAAAGCAGTTGACACGCCCGGAAACACGAAAAAACCAAACCAAACTAACCTACAACTACAACAACCAACGACCTTAAAATTAAAAAAAAATATTGTGGCTTAACCTGCATGTTATAACCTGCAAACTCTAAATTAATTCACCACTGCGGCAATTTACAATAGTTTCGATTTCGTTGGCCCCGCGTCTGCTTTGCGGCTCGTTTGCACCCACTGCGCGGTGTTGCGGAAGGCGGCGGCGGCGGCGGCGGGGCGCGCGGGGGAGAAGGGCCCAGTGGCGCGGTCGATGGCGCCGAAAATACCGCTGGCGCGTTGGCGCGGAGGTCGCCCCGCGGCGCGAGTAGCTCTCTGTAGACGCAGCGGAGAATTTCGCTCGGAACGTGGGTGGAAGTGTTCCAGGAATGGAACACGTTTGAAATTTAATCGATCTGATTCCTGAACTGCGCAAAACAAAAGGCAAAAGAACGTCGATGTTTGGTGTCGCATGAATAGTTGGAAAGCATGGAGGATGAATGTGTGATGTTAATTATTTGCTACGTGCCTGTTTTAAGCACAACTTTGTTAGAACGGCTTTTACTGAGTTGGTTTTAATGTATTTTTGGTGATGTCTTATTATCTAAATAGTTTTATATTTCTTTTTACTGCATGTTTTATTTAATAATAAATTAATATCACTAATACTCGAGAACTACAGGGTATCCAAGAACAAATGTTACAAATTTCTAGAGCATGAAAGGTCGAAAATAATAGCTTTTTGTAAATGGACGTGGAGATGGAAATATTTTATTACGAAACAACACATTTAACATTTGTCCCTGAATGGGAGGCAACACCTCAAGCACAGGTTGTGCAATCATCGCAATTTCATGTGTCATCCTGTATATAATCCAATACATAAACGACATGTATCCAATGTAAAAAATGCCTCATGAGAGCTCCACTTGTCGAAAGATTTGATTGTCTGGTTTGTTTAATGATTACAGCAACTCAGTGTATACCAAGAGACTAGGGTTATATTCCCATGGAAATTCACAAACTTTCAGACTTCGTGTATATTTTTCTAGAGATATAATTTTTAATTTTTCTGTAATATTTTCTGAGCAGGAGACTCTAATTCAAATGTGCAATAAGCAGCTTAGTGTTGAGTCTATGATGCTTTAAAATATTGTACTTGTATTTTCATTTTTGTTAATACAAGAAATTTTAAATGAAATTAGGTGACAAAAATGGAACAGTTCCCCAATGGACCAGTTGATCGACCCATCTATATCTTGCTTGCACTATACGGGTAACTGAAGGGGGTGTAACTGTGGGTGACAGACATACGAACACGCATGCAAAGGTTACCCGATTACTATGCAAGAACGTCTACAGCAAAACGGTCCTACAGACGTTAGGTGACGCGTACTGCCGGTCGCTTTCAGAAAGTTATGAGCTGTTAAACATTGCAAACATCAGCGATAATTAACCATCAGTGCGTCTTGCAGGTCTGTATGCTACGCTTCCAAATCCAGGAATTCTTCTCTCGTTTTCCAGAATATGCATTGATTCCTCACCATATACAAGTATCTTCAAGAGCTCTGCGTCTCTCGATTAACTTTCAATTTTATGTTGTTGCTACCTTTGCCTACTGACTTTGCCGTTTTAACATCGACTATTCCTGAACGGGAACCGTGTAGTGTAAAATGACCAAAAATCACATTTTTAATTTTTTAGCTTAAAAAATTCCACATTCTTTTACGAACATTTTGATATATACAACATTGTTTAGAAATAATATTTTCATATTTTTTTAAATATTTTAAGATGGCGTTGCGTCGAGGTGGGCATTTAAATGACACGCCCCTTTTTCTTTTTTATATATTTCAGCTTTTCTTTTGATTTGTATTGAATGCAATGAGTTTCTATTATGTATGTTGGCTCTACTGCTTCTTCGCATTCCAAATAATGTGCGGGATGTTGCTCGGAAAGACCCAGAATGCAATTGAAATATTCAACAATTGTATATGGGAACGGATAACCAAAACTAATTTTGTTGGTTTTCAAACATTAAAAATAGGAGTTCTAGATGTTGTTATAACTTTTGATGAAGGTGCAGTAGCAAGAAAAAAAGTTCTGAAATAAATGGGTGTAAAAATTTGATTCAACTGTAGTAACAGGCTGAAGTCTATTGACAGAGAGAGGTTGTACTATGGAAATAGAGCCAATGAAGCCATAACAAAAGAAGCTAGAATACAAAAAAGGCAGAGGAAAACTCAAAACATCTCAGAGAATATGCAAGAAGATTATTGTCCAGGAATCTTCTAAAAGTAATGTAAAATTACACATTTTATTTTGTTTTTGACGTTTCTGAAAACCTGTTTTTTTCATACATATGGACCTTTTTTTTCAGAACCAGTGTATCAATTGACTTGAAATTTGGCACAAATATTAATAAGATCAAGATACATGTCTGGTACCAAAATTATTTCAATATCATGAATAATGATCATACACAATAAAAAATAATATTTTAATTTCAAACTTCCGGATTTAAACATATTAAAAAATTCATATCTTTTTTTCTCTAAACTTTTGAACATTAATTGTGGTACAGGATATCCACAAGTACATTTATAATACTCCTGCAAAATTTCATATATGTATGTACTGTACAATTAGAGAAAAAGGTACACAAATAGAACAATGCAATTTTTAATTTTGTTTTTAATGTTATATTTTTCGTCGTCAAACTAAATTAATGATTGATCTGAAAATCAAAATTTATAGTAATACAAGTACAATAAGTAGGCAAAAAAAGTTTCAGATCAATAGGATAAATACTTTAGAAGTAGGAAGGGAAAATGCGAATCATGGCATTTCTTTAGTATTCACAGTACACGGTTCCCTTAAAGCTAATCTCTCATTTTACTTTCTCGCACTTACTAACGTAAGAAGAGAGTATTGTAATCGTGTGCCGGAAAACGGCGAATTTTCGACACAGAAACTCTTATTGCTGGGTCCTGATAACTAAACAGTGGATAAATCCAGTTGCTAATTATAGAAAAAATCCCCCAACTCGTGGTGTAGCCAGAATTCATGATTTGTGCATCCTTCATACCAAAAACTCGATTGATGGTAAAACGTTTGTTCGTCCATCTGTCTACAAGGCTAGCGCATTAGTCAGTCGATTTTCTCGTCAGTTAGTTCAGTCGATTTTCTCCAAAACTGATGTTCCCCAATCGTTCTGACTGATGTCGCGGCCCGTGGAATTTGAAACTGATTTTTTAATTGTCTTCCTACTATAATATTGAAGATTGTGATTTTTTTCCTAAATGAAATCTTCCTTAACGACAAATCTTGAAATAAGGTAATGTTCAACTTTTCGAAAATATGAGTAGTTTTAGTGTAATTTTGCTGAAAATATAGGCAATTTTTTAACTTTTCCTCAAAAACCGCTCTAATTTTTTAAAAAATTTTCTCCACATATGTAATATATGGCGGTAAAAATATAGCGTTAGTCACGTTTTCGGGTAGAGATCGGTTTTTCGAAAATTACAAAAAATAAATTTCAAAACTACAGAATTGAAAATAAAGTATTTTGCCTCAGACAAAGTCTGTTGTACAAAATTAGCTCTTTAAAAAAGTCATCTATACTTTTTATCCAAAAGAGTAGTTATTGCATAATTTCTGCTTGAAATTTACGCAATTTTTGTCAAAAAAACTCTCCAATTTTTTTCTTTAAATTTTCTCCACATATTTAATGATTTTCCTAAGGATGAGCCAAAGTGACAGTTCGCGAAAACAAGTGAACATCACATGTAATTCAGAGAAGTATCCCTCCGCCGCGACAGCTGTTCAACCACGCCTCTTCGTAAAGTGTTTGGTAATGGCTTCTGTGAAAACATCCCTATGAAGTCTAAGAGTTTCGCTGAGGTATATGCACGTACGTGAGTCCGGGAAATATTTAAATTTAATTACGTATGTAGAAAATCTCTTAACATGCTCTCACAATCAGTAAAAGAAAACTGCCACGAATGTAAATAGAAAGAAAAATAATTTTAAGCCGTAAACACGTGCACCAGTACGCATCTCGCTTTCAAGTCTCGGTTTTAAAATAAACATAATATTTATCACACAAAAAGTAAATTCAATGTAATATATAATGAAAAAAGAATTTTTGCAGAAGAGCACATAACACTACACTTCCTAATATCAATTATTTCTCGCAGCGCACTATATTTTTGTCGGACAAGGACACGACAAAAGGAAGTGTCGAAGCCATTTACAAGTTAGCCAACTGCAAACGAACGAATGCGGGAAGGGAGTCTAATGGGTTCAAGGGCACAACGACCACAGAACCTTCAGTTATGTTGCCAGCACTAGCTGTCACTTTGGCTCATCCTTAGGAAAATCGCTCTATACTACGTATCATATGCTGAAATATCAAATGAATTGGGATATGGCAAAACTCTTAAATTATACTTTGAAAAATTTGCCCAGGGTAAAAGTGAACGTGAACGAAAACCGAAAAAGTCATTTTTCTCGAAACGAACTTTGGTTGGGATCTGTCATTATTCTGAGTGCATCAATTAAAGGCCTCACGAGAAAAAGGGGCTACCCCCCCCGCATTGATCTAGTTCTGAGATATTGATGGTTTTCCTAAAACTTTCATAACATAACTCAGTACACTTTTAAATATTTAAACCCAATACATTTGCATGTAAGTCCATACTGGATTTAAATAACATATTATATTACAATAATAATATTTGAAGCTTTATTTAATGCTAATCACTCAATTTCACAACAAAATTGGTATAGCCCTTTGTTCCACCCAGCCCTTCAATTCATGTAAAGGGTACCCCTGGATAAGGTGGTAAAAAGACGTAAGGTGGTAAAAAGACTCACCCAAATGACGTATGAGTGGGTTACATTATAATTCTAACATATAATATTTTTGAAAGGTTTCTTAGCACCAGTCCCACCATCCATACTCCTCTACAGCCAAAAACCTGTTTTTTTATTTTAAGTTTTTTAATCAATTTAACACTTAATTATCTGATTGAAAAATATGATAAATAAGAAACAATTGATACTATCAGAAAATATTTTTTGATATTTTCTCAGACCCAAATTCAAACCCAAGAAATTATTTTTGAAAAAAAAATTATTGTGTCTTAGAACTATGGAACCGGCTCAAAAAACTCAAACGCTCCTCTTAAAACACAAATGGTTGCGATTTTTTTTTCGGTTTATTTTGCATCCTGACTTCATGTATGATTTGTATGATGTAAAAAGGTTTTTTAATTTTATTATTTATGAATATTATGACGTAAGATCGGTTATTTGAGTTTGCGTCATTATGGGAGACTGTACATGAATTAAGGTAAGCTACACGATCCTGTGCTTTCTGCTTGCCTAACCATGATATATGTGTCAATGTAAAAAGTGATTTTTAACTGCCATGCATCTTATATTATTTAATTTTTATTTTTTTAGTGATTGTTGTTTTACCTGATATTGGAGAGCAGCATGAGCTCCGAAACATAAACTGCAGAATATTTGAATAAATCATGTTATGAAAAGATGAATACCTATAGAATTGTAATGAATGTGATTGTCTGTAAAAATCAGTTGAACCTATTTGTAATTTAAATAAACACTAAAATAAATGCCCAGAACTGTTGCAGTTATTTTCAAAGTATATTTAAAGTCAAGACAATTTAAAGGTAGGAAAATGTTTTTTTTATTTTTCAACTGTAACCCAGCAGTCGAAAAAATCTGAAAAAAATACACAGCGATTTGTGTTTTAAGAGAAACGTTTGTAATTTTTTCGAGCCTGTTCCATGGTTTAAGGACGAAATACAAATATTTTTTGTTATTTTTTCATAAATAATTTTTTGTGTGAGATTTTGGGTCAAAAAATATTTTTCTGTTAGTATAAATTGTTTTCTTATTTATCATGTTTTTTCAGTCCGATAAAATAATGTAAAGTAGCGATGAAAAAAATTAAAATAAAAAAAAACAAGTTTTTGGCTATAGAGGGGAATGGATGGTGGGACGGCAGCTATGAAACCTTTAAAAAATATTATTTTTATGTTTGAATATATAATAATATGTCATTAGGTTTAGGGGAACTTTTACCATCTTATACGGGGGTACTCTTTCAATGTTTAATTTTAATTAAAATTATTCAAAGCATTTGTCACTCCGCCCGAAAATCGGGCTTGGATTTTCGGGTTTGTGCCCACTAACTACCAAGACCATGCTATACCGCGCCATGCTATAATGCTTTGAATGGTGTCTTGCCCCTGCAGTATTTCCCATAATTTAATACTCTTTCTGTCTATGTCTATCACCTTGTTGGCTAGGTAATTAGTAATTCTTTGAACTAATGGGTGACTAATGCTTTGAACAATTTGAACATACAAGCTTTTTTATCGCCGGCTATACGGCGAGGAAATATTTTTCAGTTGCTGTCGTCTGTACTACCGGTTACGGGTCCTGGTAGTCTTCGCTGTAGTGTTAAGCCCAACGAATTAGAAAATACTAATATATTCTAGTACATACTAGTGTATTCTAAGTCGTTGGATGAGTTCCTGCCTTCTGCGGAATCGTGGAAACGGAGGCCAGGCTCAACCGCGGTATAGCATGCAGCATAGCATGCAGCATTTAAAGTGAATCACACAGCCGAATACCATAGTTCGTAGCCGCACCCGAGTACGGTACCCTTAGTACTGGATACAGAATGTATCAAGGCTGCAAAGTAGCTTCATCAGAGTTTTGGGAGAGTCACAGACGATGAATCGGGGTTGCCATCAAGCGTCTTGTCAGAATGTGTCCACTATTTTCTTTGACAGAAAATAGTTTTTCTACATTATGGTTCGCCGGGCCACAAACATTTTATTTCTTCTTGTTCAACCTTTGGCGTACTATACGGCGCTATCTTTTGGCGTGGGTAAGTCTGGCCACTGTATTTATGATGTAATTGCATATCCAATCCGAGTAATGCCAAAATCTGGAAAATCCAAGTTCATATTACAATGTTATGCCTGAAGTGACGAATCTTGTTTTATTATCATGAATTCCTTCTTATCAACTGTGTTAGTCTAAATATTAACCAATAAAACATACTTTCTTGAAGACTTAAAATTCATCCTATCTATCGAAGATCTGTGGAAAGTTGATGGAAATATGGTCTCTTGAATGTTATTTTTTTCAGGCTTTTCTGAGGAATTTAAAGGATTATTGTCTTTTTTAGTCTTTATTTTATGACTCGTCGAAATACTTGCTCCAGTTAGCAGAAGCTCCGATAGCTCCGATCCAAAGCGGGATACAGAGGATACATCAGAATCTTGTTCCTTTGGCCAAGGTGCAATACTGTCGTGATTATTTTCCGTTCGCTGTTATTATAAGTTATCCCAACTTTCTCAGGAGTTCGAGAAGTCTCATGTGAAGCATCTAGACCTGCCTCAGCATTTATCAAAGATTTTTTTTTCGAGAAAAACAGACGAACAGGAATTCTCGTCTTCGACAGCAAATAGCGTGTTTTGTGCCAATGAAGATGTGTTTGGAATCAGTGTCATCAGCGTTCGCAGCGAGCTTTTACCTTCAACTGTTTGTTGTACCAGGAAGAGGAATGGTAGGCCATCGATCAAGAAAAGTGCGTGTAATGTGATAGAAGTTATAGTGATAAATTATTGCGTATTCGTTACAGAAAGCTTGTGCTATTCAGGGGCGGATCCAGTTGATCATTTTGGGGGTGGGAGAATCGTAGATTTTTGTTAAATAATAAACATATCAGTTATTATTTTTTATATTATTTACGTATTCTAGATATGACACTATACGATGTTATTATCCAGTATTTACACAGTATTGTTTAAATAATTACATAATTCGAAGATAAATAAATATTTAAATCGATTTTGCCAAATAAAGGAAGATAAACGAAAACTAGGTCTTTTTTGGAGGGCGCCTTTCGAGCCATACCCCCCCCACACACACACACCTGGATCTGCCAGTGGTGCTATTGTACCACCAGTAGTTCTTTGAAAGGTATCGAGCTACAAAACACGAATTCGCGTGAAAAGTGAGAGGGATGATGGGGATGGCATTGGCGTGAATGGAGACTGCTGCGGCGCGAGTACCTGGGGCGGTAGCCTTTAGGCCTAGGCATTTCCCAAGGCCTCCGATGATTAAAAACAACTCTTGATGTTGATTAAAAAGAACGCTGGACATTATTTAAGGAGCAAGAAGCGGCTGCTAATCTGCTCCTTAATGAGGGGAAGATCAGCCTACGTTGATGCCGCGCAGTAAGAAGACTGGGATTCCTTCCACGCTGTGAGCTGAGTCCGCGGTGCTTCGTCATCTACGCCTGTAGTGGGAACAGGGTGGCAGGCAGTGAGTGTTTGTGCATGTTTTTAAGAAGAGGAACGAATTCTGTTGCATATACTATTTCAAATGAAAATATGAGTACAACAAATTAGATTACTCGTGTCGAATGGCTTCCGCCAGCCCACATTGTAGGAGCACACAGGCGTGGAAATTATTAGACATAAGAGCAGATATCTGTAGAATATTTAATTTGGGTCACTTGGGGCCCTAGTTGTGTAGTGTCAAGTCAGTTCAGAATACTGATAGTTTGTATATTTTAGGACGTATCGTAAACTAGCACCAATGTAAAAAGTTGCAGACCTATAACTTTTACCTCAGTTACATCAGTGGTTGCCTAGCGAAGATTACATAGTTATGTACAATGGAGCATCGCGTCACTAAGCCAAGTGAATAAAAAGGCGGCCTTGGATTAAATAATTTTGTGTTCATATTCATGATCTGAAAACAGTCGGCATATGAACTTCATAAAGAACATGGTCAACTGAGAAAAAAACCCTTAAGACATTCGAAATTACATGTGGGGGAAAAGCTAGTTGACCATATCAAAAAATTATGGCATAATGATGAAAATGTGTTTAGAAAATGTCAATTTCGCGTAGTAAGAACCGAGAGCGGTGGCTCAGTGGATCAACTGATCTCACTACAGTGCCTTTGACCGGGAGGTCCTAGGTTCGAGTCCCGACGGCGGCAGGATTTTCGACACTAGCTTTTCAGTTAGGTCGAATTCAGTTGCCATCTGGAGGAGAATTCTAGCGCCCGGCTGCTCTGATAGGTAGTTTTCCATGGTTTCTCGGATCAACATCAAGCGAATGCCGGAGCAGTACTCTAACAAACGGACCGCGCGCGATTCCTTCCTCTTCCTTGTACTATCCCCTTACACACACACACACACACTTACACTAACATGCAGTACAATACCACACTTGCCGGGAGACCGGTCGGGGACTTAAGTGGGGGCGGTGCCCCGCTGGTTGGAGATACCTGGTTGCGGGAAAACCTCGCTACTGGACGGTAGGTTGGCGCCGAATCTGGTCATCCAGTGGGGGAAGATCACCGCCATCTCCCGATGAAAAACATGCACTACGTGTACGGGACTAATAACCTCAGTAGTTGACGCGCCCGGAATCAATCAATCAATTGTAGCAAGAAAGTAGCCTTTAGAACATAGTTGATCTACACAAAAAAATAATTTGTATTGAAACGCACAAAGAACGGAACACAAAATATATACTTCTTTACAAGATTTGTTCTTGAGCATAAATGATTTTGCTACGTGTCAATTTTTGCACCGTGCGCCCGCTGCTCTATACCCACGCCTGCTCTGACCTTTATTCACCCTTGTCGCAATGCCGGAGAGTGACGACATGTCGTGTTCGTCTAGCTGACAGAAGCCGCCAGATGAAGTTTCAAAGGAGGATGTATTTCCCTCCTGCTGTATTGTTCCAATAAAAAATATTTCCGTATCTGGTCGCAGGAGCCATGAGAGATACGGGGAATTAATGCAGGTGAAAAGGGAAGGCTGGTTGTTCCTCTAAAAACGATTTCGAACGATTTCCATCGTTTCGAACACTGTTTTAAAGCACGCGTGATTTAAAATTCAGTCAAAATTCCCCATAGCATTATACATTTTGCCTTCAAACATCAAAGCAAATATTTTAATTAGTAATTACATCCAAAAGAAACAATTCTATGGGGAGGATTTTCATCCTATCCCTCCCCTTAGAAATTGATAATGGTCGCGAACAAACTCTCTTTATGTAGAGCTCGAAAAGCGAACACTTTCCTAGAAAATCTTTCAAGTGTACACTTACTGAAAAGTTTTTACATCACATTTCGCGAAACTGAGTTACGATGGCTATGTTTAATTTACAGTATTTTAGGTCATTTTTAGACACTTCTTTTTATATTTGAAAAAATAAGATCACTTAACATTTGCAATTGCTCAATAATAATCAAGAACTGATTCCACAACATTCGACGGGATTGTTTTCTATTGCGGGCATTGGCCCCCAAGGTCTCTTCCTTGCGCCCCTACATCGATCGCTGTTTTTCATTTATTCTCGATCCTAAGACAAAATGCTCGAATGGCTTCACACAAAGACACTTTTGTTCGTGAACAGTAGCAGTTTCTTAAGCACGTTTTTCTTGCTCTACCCTACGGGACTATTGACCTCAATAGTTTACGCGCCCGGAATCACTAATAATCAATTAATCATTAAGCCCGTTTTTCACGGTTATTTTTTCATCATTTGTTCTGTACAGGAAATTGACGGAAAAAGGACATTCGTTTCAATTCGGTTCTGTACTTTCAATGAGAAAGTGGATGAACGAATTGGCGCGTTTTACTGTCATTTAGTTTTTTCCGTGTAATCGGGATGAAAATATTTCCTCTGGACTTTGCACAAACTGTTGAAGATCAAACAATTGAAGATAGCATCTGTGACAACAAATGAAGTTATGTTATATTAGTACTGAGCATGGAACGAGATATTAGAACACTACATGTTTTATTTCTCACAACATAATCACTTCATATTCAACATAAACGCTTTCGAAACTACAAAAGGAAAAAATCGTACCAGACACCCCTCCCCCCCCCCCAAAAAAAAAATTCCGAAAAGTGACGCCAGGAATGCGGAAGTCAAACTGGATGAAACATGTACCAAAAAATAAAGCATGCGTCATTTTCTACACAAATTACATCCCGTCTGGTCCGTCACTTTTCTGTACCCGAAAAAAAATGATAAAAAAAACACGTGAAAAACGAACTTCAGGGGAAGTGAGGGATGAAAGCCCTCCTCGTATCAATTGCTTCTTGTTTTGCCTCTGGGCATTATATATAGACTTTCTGACCCCATGCAGCGTTGAGTTAGGAAGCACATAAAGGAACCCGCGTGTGTGAGGTACTCACGTGCCAGGGCGCCGTCGCCGCCCCAGCCGGCCGTGGTCCAGCGCGCGCCGGGGGCGGGGGGCAGGCCGGGCGCGGGCAGGCACACGGGGCGCACGTCGGCCGAGAAGCGCACCGCCCGGTCGATGCGCACCAGCGCCACGTCGTGGTACATCTCGGGGAAGCGGTAGGCGGCGTGCCGCACCACCGCCTCCGCCCCCAAGTCCCCGGCGCTCGGGCGCGCGGCCAGCCGCTTCTGCCCCACCCGCAGCACCATCGCCCTGCGGACACACACGCGCGTTACAACTTGTTTCAGCAAGTTTCGGTGTTACAGGAAACCCTCATTAACACGAGTTCCAAGGATAATAATAATAATCAGAGTTCGTGTAATCAAAATTCGTGTTAATCCAGTATTATAAATGACCGTATTACCGTAATCACTTGCCGGGACCAAAGTTTTGTTCGTCTTACGGCGAAATTTGTGGTAAGCGTGTTCATACTAACGAGGGTTTATTGTATTTTCTTTAAAGTCTGTCTGTCCGTCTGTCAACAACACTAGCGCCTGAACCATACGTAGTATTTCTTTTTCGAAATAAATATTCTCCGATCTGACCCGACTCGAGGTCCTGCAAATTTTAAACGAATCTTAATACTGGTAATTTTCGAAGAAATGGGGCAATTAGAAAAAATCTAAACAACATTTGTACAAAATCACCTCCAAGTTTTTTTCTTTTATTGTGGATTTTCGACACTAGCTACATAGCTAGGTCGGATTCAGCCACACAAACGGACCACGGACCGTGAGCGATCTATCCTCCCCTTCCTTGTCCTCTCCTCTCCTCTTAGTTACACATACTTACTTTTACATGCAACACTCTTACCACACGTCGGGAGAGCAGTCGGGAGCTTAGAGCTTGCGCTGGCTGGGGTGGTATTCCGCAGGTGAGGGGAAATCCCCGTAAGTCGACATGTAGGTCGGCGCCGGATCTCGCCATTCAGCGGCGGAGGAACACTGTCACTTCCCGCAATAAAAATATCGCTACATTAACGGAACTTATGGCCATACTCTGGAACTTGAATCAAAATCGTAGATACTGTAGCGTTGTAGCTGCTTCATGTAGCGTCGGCGATATCCCAATCTTTTGCACTTCCATTTAAACGAAAAACAAACAAAAATTTGTTTCATAATACGCCCTGAATATTCTGTAAATTAATGGAAAACTAATGGTACTACAACATCACATACTTTCCCGTTTGGTGACCTTGAACATTGAGACGTTTCAGTGAATTTCCTCCCTGACATTGAATTCAGTTTATTGTGGACTTATCTTACAAAGAGTTTAAAGAAAGAAAAAACAAACATATTTACAAAGGCTGGGATTGGATATCGAGTGTTGCGGTCAAGAACCTCATTCGATAACTATTGTACTGAACTCAGAGCAAGAGTAATCTCTATATTTACTTAATGAACTCTTCGTGTTTCGGTATTTTTTTTTCGCAAGATAACAAAAAATTTCGCTAGAATATTTAATATTTAAAATAATTTAAATATCTGAAAATCTGCGTACCTTAAGATCTATTATTTAAATACCCATTGAAAAATATATTTAAGATAGAAATCTAGCTTCAATAGTGAAAGTGTAAAACAAGCTAAAAAAATATTGAACTTTTCCATTTTTCAAATTTCTAGAGGTTTTAATGAAAAGATAACCCGTATCATATTATTAAGCTAACTTTATCCTCTTGGAGCAAATAATTAAACAAACTTGGGGGGGTTGAGAAAAAATTGTTTAGTTTTTTTTGAATGGCTCCGTTTTATTCGTTTAAAATTTGCAGGACCTCGAGTGGGGTCAGACCGGAAAATATTTATTTCGAAAAAAAATGCGGGTTTAGGCGCTAGCGTTGTTGACAGACGGACAAGCAGACGTTAAAGAAAATAAAACCTTTTAGTATCAGTTGACCTAAAAGGTGTATTTCCGTCAAAATCCCGACATCGATTTTCCTTAACATTACATATATTTCACCATACTACGTACGTATATTACTCTGTATTTTGTACGTAAGTGTATGAAAAAGTGAAAAAGAAATGGATGGGATCTCCATTATAAAATCTATTGTGATTTTGAAGGGTTTTGTTGTAAGTGTGAAGGTTGGTTATACTCGTACCATTCCCACCATATGAAGTTTCTGAAACGCACAGGTAGAAACCGCTGAGTCATTTGTGCAGGTGCGAGGTTGATTTTGAGAATGAAGGGAAAAAAACATGAAAACATAATCATGGGCTATGATGAATGTGTGGTTTCTTTGGAGGAAGGGAATGCTTGTTCTTTCCTGAATGCAAGGCTATCAACCGTCGAATAGTCATTATTCTGATACGAGGCTCCAGAAATTCTGTGCAACTATATCTCTAGGTGCCAGCACCCTGGAATGTTCAACGGGAAAGAAATTGTAATATGCAATCAAAACAAAATGATATTGAGCTGATTTACCCTTCACTGCGGGTGCAATAATGAGTACATTAACGTAGGGGCTGGTCCAGAAAGTATATCAATAGGAAGAGGGCGTTTCAGATCAAACCCTCTTCTTCCCGTTAATATTTTTGAAATATTAAAAAAATAACTTGAAATTATGCGTATACGGGTAAAATGCGAGTAATACACACACATACACATTAAGAGATTTTTCAGAATAAATGTGAGAAACTTCTAGAGCATCTAGTGGGTCGAATAGGATCTATTTCTGCCAATGAACATGTTTCGGGAAATTTCAAATAACGAAATTAGACATTTGCCTCCGATTTCTGGTCAGCTTGGCGCTTCGGCGCGCACCCGCGGAAAACGCTCTCTGCCAAGTCCAAAATGGCGGTTTCGCGGTTTGCGGAAATCCCATCCACGTCCGCAAAAGGAAGCCGACTCGTGGTTCCAACAGATTGCACCACCTGTCGCCAAGCAATTAAGCTGTGACGTAGCCGGTAGCAAAACGGGGGTTACCATTTGACGATGCATAAAGGGGGCCTAGAGGGACTAATTACTGGAATCCACGCGTTTCACGCAAAATATTCGCCCAAGCTGAAGCGAACCTTGGCAAAACTCGGGAGAGGATCGGTGGAATTGGGCAGTCTGGTTCGTGGATCAGCCTCGGAATAATTTTCCTGACGTGGGTGAGGCGCGGGTTTGCTTTCAGAAAGTCCCGTAGTTATAGGGGACCACGGGGTTTCGTAGTTGCGGGGGTCAGAATCAGTTGGGCGGTGTGGTAAACAGTGAAGGTCCGTGATTGGGAGCAGATGTACGAAACGTACATTAGCAGGGCCGTTTTAACAGCTTTGGGGGCCCTTGGGTCTAAGTTAGTTTGTGAGCCCTCTATTCTTTCTTTCATCGATCTCCCCTCCTCTCTATTTAAACACAAGTTTTGTTCACTGAATGACATTCTCGCATCAACCGGCAACATTCCATATTATAAATATTATCCCATTATGTGTGACACATCACTCCGTTATGCCAAATGAAATATCGGGAGACCTGGGCGTGGCACTTCGGGCCCGTGTGTTAACAATGAAAAATATATAGATCGTATATAACTTTTATCGTATCTCGTGTATGTGATTGTTAACGTCACATATGAAGAAGCCTAAAGATTTTAGTGTAAAATTACCGATAGATTGTGCCTGCTTCCCTCGTAATTGGTGTTTGACAATTAACGCTGGGCATCATCAAAGGGCGCCTCGTAGAGTACAAATTGTGGGAGAATAATGACGACACAACAACATTAAAGCGGAAGAGGTTTCTGCTTCACCAGCAGAAAGAAATTACCCCAAATTCACTGTTCAGGAAACTAAGATATCAAATATGTTACACAAAAATGTTCTGAGTCATTTCTGTGACCACACCACACCACACTGGCCGACCATCTATCCCTTTCTTGAAGCACATTGAAAAACTTTCTTTATAATGAAGAAAGTTTAGAAGGAATATTTAATTAGAGATTCAATCGTCAGTGAATTTAAATTTTTATTTAGTTAGATTTTATGACTGGCAGTCTTTTGGCACAAGAAAAGGTTGCGTAAATTACAATAAAATGTTTGAAAACATTTAAGACAAGTTTGTTAAAATATTTTCTATTTTAATATTTTTATTTTCATGTTATTTTTATTTTATATTTCTTTTAATATATTTTTTTACACAAATATGTGTGTAATGTGTGTGTAATAATGCATAGGGATATTCCTTTCGTGGCTTCATATCCATGGAGGGAGCCGTTTCCGCTCTTGGCTAGTCATTTCATCATTGCTTATATTAAAAAAGCAATGTGAATGAAATCGACAAAGGTGACACCATGATGAACATCTTAAACATTGGAATTCCAACATAATGTTTTAAATGACTATGGCAGAGTGAAGATAATACTCACGCTTGTGGGTTGGGGATGCACGGAGTGCTCTGCGTGCAATGGGCCGCGGTGAGAACGAAGCGTTCGCTAATGAGGCTGCCCCCGCACGCCCAGAAGAGCGTCTCGCCTCGGACGTACCCAATCGCTACCTGCGGACAGAAAAATGGCGTTCGAGAACGTTTAAAACAACGCTGTTGTAAAAGTCTTTCAGTTTAAACGTTGTCCTTCAAAAGTACGGATTCTTCGTGCGTTCATTCTGACAAATGAAGGAGGCGTGGGACACAAAGAAATCGATTTTCTCACTGTATACGTCGCGCGCCTTTATCAATGAAGGAGATGGCAAAACTATTGTTATTTGAATATTTAAAATATTGTTCTAATAGAACAAACATTGTTTTAGAGTATACATTCATATAAATTATAAGATATTTCGGGTATGACATGTTTTCTGTAGAATCCTTGCCCAGGAATCGTTCGTTAATTCATTGCCATAAGAGGCAATTTAGTTACGTTTTCCCTGAAGTGCGCTAATTACCGTACTTCATCGAGGGGAAGTTCTCGTTTATCGGGTTTCGTTTATCGATCTCCCATACACATAGCACATTGTTATTCTACTCTTCCATTTTCATCGGCTGAGATAGCTCCAAGGGCATCAACTGCTGCCGCTGCAGCGAGCGCCCAGAATTCCTTTCCTGAGTCTATCAATAATAATCATTTTACCCAGTCTTTTTGCATAATTCCACGTTTAAAGATCTCTTATTACCACCCCTCTCGTAAGCTACTTTTTTCGATGACCTTTGCTTTCTCGCATACTACATACGTGGTAAAGAGAATGTTATTTAATGATGAAGCGCAAAAAGGCGATTTTTAGCAGAAACTTCATGCTCTAGGTCCCCGATGCCGATAAATTGGATAATTCTTGTTCATGTATGTAACAAATAACGTCCTCTAAAGACGGCTCCATACATTCGGTATTCGCCGAGCAACTAGCTAGCGCTCGCCCAATCCCGAGCAGCTGACATGTTCGGCGAATGTTCGCTCCCTTTGATGTGTCCGAAAAACCGACACGCGGTGGGTAGGGCGAACCCCGAATGTTCATCACTCGGCAAATAGCGAGCAACTTATCCACACTACTCGGGATTCGGCGTGCGGTTGCTCGGTGTTCGCCGAATAACGAATGTGTGGAGCCGCCATGTTTTATCAGCTTCTACGTTTTGTGGGCCCTTCATACCGAAAAATATATTTTCGGAAAATGTCTGTCCCTCTGCCCGTCCGTCTCTGAACAACGCTAGCAACTAAACTGTGAGCAGATTTTCCCCAAAATTAATTTTCTCCGATCGATCTGGCTTATGTCGCGGCTCCTTGAATATGAAATGGGTATTTTAATTTTTGAGGGTACTTCCTACGAAGTTTCAAGGACTGTGTTTCAAGTTCCTTTTTTCTCGCAAATGACTCCAAAGTTTTGGAGTATTTTATTTTATCAGATAGAGGAAAGTGCGCTTAAAAATGGCGCAGGTCCGATTTTCGTTGATCTACTTGCATTTTTGAAAATTGCAAAAATTTACAATTAATGGGAGAAAGTAGATGCTATTGAAGCCCCACCAGTTTACAGATTTTTTCACATTTTTATTAGAATCAATTCAAAATGTTTCTTCGCGTTCTATCTTCCTCTCTTAAAAATATTTCTGAGCAAAAATTTTTGGTTAGGAACTACTTGAACTTATTCGAAAAACAAATTTTAACTTTTAAGTTCGTACTTACCATGTAAGGAAATTCACCTTTGCCAGCAAATTCTCCGCCATTAATTCTCACTTGATTGTCTAGAAAACTCACTGCTGCTCTTCGATATTGTTCGCATGCTGTAAAGAACAAAATATTTTTAATTAAATACTTTAAATGCAAATAAGATATTTACATTTAGGAAAAAATAATCAGACCGAAATACTGAATTGTAGCCAGAATACCATGTTTAAATGAAAAGTCAGAATCAGAACATAGATTTTGGGAAGCGGCCCAAACTATAATTATACAGATACACTCCGCTTGGAAAAAGAAAACCAAACGAAGTAGTGTTCATGCCAATTATTTCAGTGAATCTTAATCGTACGGTCTATCTTACGGTGAGTGGAAATACTGAATTCGAAACTAGGAGCAGTGCCGGACCTAGACAATTTTGAATCAGGGGCAATGCTGAAACGTAGTCCCCCCCCCCGCCCGAAAAATTCAAAATGTGAAAGTTGTATCAAGAAACTATGAGTTATTTTATTTCAACAAATAACAAAAAAAACAACGTTTAAGCTCCAAAAGTTTTTGGAAGTATATTTTAAATAATAATTTTAAGTAAAAGTATTTAGTAATCGAAAAATATAATTTCCACGGTGAGCTTTAAACGCTAAAAAAATTGTTATGTTTAGTGTTTAATAAAATCACTTGTTAAAAACATGAAATAATAAATATGAATTTAAGTAGAACCTATTTTAATGTTATCGTCATTTGATTCATTTCATAGAGTCATGTCTATAATTATTTGAGATAAAAAATTAATTGAAAATTGTATGAAATATGAGTCTCCTGTCTGGAGGAGAAATCTAGCGGCCGGCTGCTCTGATCGGTAGTTTTCCGTGGTTTCTCCGATCAACACCAGGCGAATACCAGAGCAGTACCCTAACAAACGGGCCACGGACCGCGCGCGATCTGTCCTTCCTCTTCCGTTACACACACACACTTACACTAATATGCACTACACTACCACATATTCCGGGAGACCGGTCGGGAGTTTAGAGCTTGTCCCGGCTGGGGCGGTGCCCCGCTGGTGGGAGAGTCCTGGTAAGGGGGAAACCCCACTAGCCGACGGTAGGTCAGCGCCGGATCTCGCCATCCAGCGGGGGAAGATCACTGCCATCTCCCGAAAAAAACATGCACTACACTAACGGGACTAATGACCACAGTAGTTGACGCGCCCGGAAACACGAAAAAATCAATCAATCAATCAGACTCCTGTATCGCGACTTATAAAATTACGATAACGATTTTCTCGAGTTCTAATTTCTTTTTCAATTTTTTACTATTTTTTTCCATCAGTCCCTTCATTTGGCCCCTTGAGTTGCGGGGCCCGATCTGCTCATGCCTAGCGCCGGCACTGACTAGGTAATTTCAGCCACGTGCATCACTTACCAGCTACACTTGGCGAGATGCCATTAGCTGTCCCATCGTTTGGCGTGGTGGCTGGCCTCTGACCGGTTGTGGGGTGAGGGTGTTTTATAGGCGGGCGAGTGGTTGTAAAGCGAGGCGGGGGAGGTGCCTTGGCCGGACCCTTTATAGGGTTCTTGATTGCGTGATTTGCTGACAAATGAAACGCAGGTCTTGAACTCTGCGGTGGCGCGGGCGAAGTGGTAGAGGGAGTTCCTTGATTTCCATCTCTTTTTACAACTTCACAAAGATAGTTGGCGATTGGTGATTGGGTTGTTGGAGAAGGCGTCGCCCTCTGACCAAACGCAGGAACTGACGTGGGAACATTTGCCTTCCGGTCTGGTTTTTCGTCGCGACGAGGAAAGGCCTAAAAAAATACAGAAATAGTTGTTACTAGGAAATACTAGGATCCCCCGGGAAACAAAAGATAAGGGGGGAGTGATGGAAAAATACATAGGCTGTTATAATTTTCAGTAATTATTATGGTTATTATTACTATTATTATTGTATTTATTAATAATAAAATTTGAGAAATCACATATTTTTGTGTTACCTCTCTCAACGCAAAAATATTTTTGAATATTTTCTTTGCTAAATTGCATGTTTCAACAATATTTGTTGAATTAAGTTTTAGAGAGTAAAGGTTTTGTTCCAAATGGAAAGAAAATGCATTATTTCACTGACATATTCACAATTTCTTACGTATTTCAAGTATTACTCTCGTTCCATATTATTGGAAATTAAATATAGGAGTACAAGGGGTAGCAAATAGGATTAAAAATTTGAAATATAAAGGTACAGTAGTTATCAAATTCCTCTCTATATATTTCAGCTGTAAATACTGACCTGAGTTGGGCTAGGGTTAACGTTATGTCCATGTACAATTGCCGACTCCCGCGTTGGATTGAAATTCTTATGCGGCAATGCTCCAACGGCACCTTGGTAGCTGCCTGGGGAGATTCCAGGTTCTTGCGGTCTTGGGTTCTGTTGAGAGTGAGAATGAGATGGTCTTAAACCATTCAGTGGACGGTTTACCTGCGTCTGGTCTGTCGGCACCGACGCAATTCCTGTAATTTAAAAAATACATTCTCATTTTTTCCTACTTTCCAGAGCGTCCCCTCTCTGCAATTGTATGCTATCTTCACTAAAAGAGAATGATACATTTGATAGTGATTTGATGTTTGAGAAGGGTACATTTCATATCGAATAGAACGACGTTATTATGTAGAGGGAAGATCGATCTTCGTTTTAACCAAACCGTCCGATCTACATAGAATATCAAAACCTGCACAATACTGCAAACTAACATATTTTAAAGGCTTTTAAATGGAGAAAGTTACATATTTGGTTTGGTTGCAGCTGTTCGGAAGATTCCACGTCATGAGCTTTTTGGTCAACATTTTAATCACACATCGTTCTTTAGGGCTGATATTTGCCCTGATGTTAACCATGAAAAGACAATTGGTACATTGGACATCAAGCCTAAGTTGAGTTGCCAGAACAGCTAGTAAGTGCAAACACGTGACACCGGGTGCGAGATTCTAAGGCAAGAATTCTCGACCTTTTTATTGCACCGGTCCCTTTTATAAGATTCGTTAACTAAATCGACCCTCCTTACATTCTTCCATAATCATAACATAAAGAATTCCACATTAATGTTTAAAAGACAACAATTACGAATATAAATATTTTTGTAAATATTTCTATTTCCAATAACCATAGACCGTTTCACTTATGAGTAACTGAGTTTCTTATCTTCATTGCTGTGCAAAGGTTACAAAATGCAGTCTATGTTGGGCGTTTTCATCAACCGATTAGAGTTCTATAGTGCGTACTGATGATATTTTCGTGCACTGTACGAGTAACATTGTGAATACACCGTTATAATTGTTTGAGTTCTCTAAAAATATTAACAAAGATCTATGTATTCGAAAAAAGGAGGACCGAGAGAGGTGGCTCAGAGTCATTCACCCTGATGTCAATGCAGTGCCCTTTAACCGAAAGGTCTTAGGTTCGAGTCCCGACTGTGGTAGAATTTTCATCATTAGCTAAATAGCTAGGTCGAATTCAGTCGCCGTCTGGAGGAGAATTCTAGCAGCCGGCTGCTCTAATCGGTAGTTTTCTGTGGTCTGCTATCAATACCAGGCGACTGTCGGAGAAGTATCCTAACAAACGGGTCGCGGGCCGCGCGCGATCTGTCCTTCCCATTCCTTTCCTATCCTCACCCCTTACTTACATACATATAATCACATGCACTATCCTAACACATATGCTGCGAGACCGGTCGGGAACTTAGAACTTGTCCCGGCTGAGGCGATGCCCCAGTGGTAGGAGATACCTGATCGATTCCGACCCCTCGGGAAAACCTGGCTTAAAGTTTTGTTTTTGACTTTAGTCTAAATTGTATATTAAGTCCTTCCATTTTTGAGAAATTACACTCAGAAGGGGAAACGTTTTTGTATGTCACGCATTCCTACTGGTTTCGTCCATTTGCTGGGGGACTGGGGGTGGGGATTCCCTTTACAGTAGCACTTACAAGGTTTTGTATGGATGGTTTCTTTTAAATAGTATGAAATCCTCATCATTCATTATCATACTCCATTTTAATCCTCTCTATATGAGCTGCGATAGATGGTTTTATAATTATAAGAAACCATCGACACAAAGCCATGAAAGTGAGATGTTGGTGGATGCATGCACAATTAGTCCACAGTCCTGCGGATTTAAGGCGAAAGAAAATAGAAACTCGCAGATCATGGTTTAGCTGTAAAAGGAGGCGTTTTCAAATGATTACGTAAGAAGCATTACCGTAACAAACATTTCAATCGCACTTAATTCGGAAACGACGTGTTCTAAGTTTTTAAAAGTAGCTTTTCATGCCCCTGTAGGAACAGGAGTTGAGGTGAGGAGGAGAGAGGTGAGTTTTGTTGGTCTTTAGTTTTTTGGGGAAGGTGGGTGTGGGAGGCGGCTGAGATATATTTTTAAGCTGTATTCTACTAAACGAAAACTCATTGAACCATCAATTATATTTTTGGATATAAACTCTTCTGGGGACCCCTTCTTTCTAGCATGGAGGTTTAGATTCAAGCAGTAACCCAGAATGTTTGTAAAATTAAACAGAAGGATTAGAGATGCCAATAATATTACATCATTAGATAAAGTGTCATAGGATTTTTTGTGGAATTTAATCTCAGCGCTTAGCAATTTTAGAATGAGATTAATCAGGCAGAATACTGGGCTCAAAATACTGTACGCGCAGTTCAGTCTGTCCCTTTGAAGTTAAGAGAAGTATGAAGTATGAAACTATTTCTCTTTTAAACCTAAGATTCATAAAGTGAGGAATGTTGAACCCCTGGGGTACAGCCAGCAATATATTGTTGTTGTTGTTGTTGTTGTTATTATTATTATATTAAAAAACCAGCGAACCGATCGTCATTAGTTGTTTCTTTTTCGTCAACACAATTGATTGATGATTCATGGAGATAAGGTTATTATTCCCGTAAGTGTAGTTCATGTTTTTTCCTCGGGAGAGAAGATCTTCCCCGCCGGTGATTTTCCTCAACCAGGTAGCAGGGCACCGCCCCCAGCCGGGACAAGGTCTACCTACCCGATCGGTCTCCCGTCATGTGTGGTAGCGTAGTGCATGTATGTGTTAGTGTGTGAAAGTAAGTATGAGGATAGGACAAGGAAGATGAAGGAAAGATCGTGCGCCCGTTTGTTAGGATACTGCTTCGGCATTCGCCCGGTATTGACTGGAGAAACCACGGAAAACTACCGCTCAGAGCAGCCGGCCGCTAGAATTCTCCTCCAGATAGCGACTGAATTCGATCTAGCTAGTGCCGAAAATCCTGCCACCGTCGGGTATGGCACCCTAGATCCTCCCGATCAGAGGCACTGCAGTGGACATCAATTAATACCCTGAGCCCCGTCGGCTAGTGGGGTTTCTCCATAACCAGGACTCTCCCACCAGCAGCGGGGCAGCGCCCCAGTCGGGACAAGCTCTAAGCTCCCGACCGGTCTCCCGGAATATGTGGTAGTGTAGTGCATGTTAGTGTAAGTGTGTGTGTGTGTGTGTGTGTGTGTGTGTGTGTGTGTGTGTGTGTGTGTGTAAGGGGAGAGGATAGGACAAGGAAGAGGAAGGACAGATCGCGCGTGGTCCGTGGCCCGTTTGTTAGGGTACTGCTCCGGCGTTCGCCTGGTGTTGATCGGAGAAACCACGGAAAACTACCGATCAGAGCAGCCGGGCGCTAGAATTCTCCTCCAGACAGCGACTGAATTCGACCTAACTGAAAAGCTAGTGTCGAAAATCCTGCCGCCGTCAGGACTCGAACCTAAGACCTCCCGGTCAGAGGCGCTGCAGTGACATCAGTTGATGCACTGACCTACCGCTCCCGGTAGGTCGGCACCGGATCTCGCCATCCAGCGGGGGAAGATCACCGCCATCTCCCGAGAAAAAACATTCACTACACTAACGGGACTAATGACCGAAGTCGTTGACGCGCCCGGAAACACGAAAAAATCAAATCAAATCAAATCCTGAGCCCCTCTCCCGGTTCCGTCACAACAAAAAATGATTCGATGCGCAATGGAATTGTTTGGATAGTCTGAACACGAGGTCGCCGATGCACCATGTATTGAGAAAACTGATCGAGTAATCGTACGTCGGGTCACAATAACAGTATATCGTTATTGTGAAACACATCGCGTTGATGACACGAGAAAAATTGTCTCTATTTAGTCTCACTTTAAAGAGTACAGAACACGTAAGGAACACATAAAATCGTAAATAACACGTACAGATCGAACTGAACACGAGAACGAGGCGCAGTCAAAAAAGGAAACAACCGGGGAAGCGAGGAAAGGCCGTCAACTCTCACGTGAGGACGAGCGTTTCATCACCCTGCGATCGGCCCGCCTGAGAATTTCATAGAAAAAGTTTTGTGACCTTTATCGTAGTAAAGATGAGGAGGCGGTTCCTGCAGATACACTGTCTGTGCTGCCTGCTGAGATGTCGGCCTCATCCACTGCTGCTGGCTGGCTGGATGGCTGTGTTGAGCGTAGGGATCTGTCATGAGTGGCCAGTTCTGCACGACCATCGGATGCTCAACGGGTTGGTGCTGTGGCATCTGGACAGAATGGCTATATGGATACCATGACCAACACGGCACACCCGGTGGACATCCTGTAACTGCAGGCAAAATGATACAAATACCTTTAATGTACGACATGTTGATATATTTCTTCTAACATTTAAATCTGTCAGTTTCATTTGAGTTAGTACTTCATTGTAAAAATAATGGGGTTGTATATGTAATGGGCACTGAAAGACCTAGAAAAATTACCTATTTATGGTGTCATCTTTAAACCGTTAAAAATTAAAAACATTAACGAATAATAAGATACCGAACAAGACTAACAAAATATTTCGTGTAGTGACATTGCCTCGTTAATGTTAATATTAAAATTCATATTGAAAATATTGTAATTATTAATTTTCAGAAAAAAAAATTCTTTATTAAGCTGTAGGAATCTTGATGTTTTAAAAATGGGAGTCCGATGTCTTCGAGATTTATTGCCTGCCTTTGTGCAGTTTCAACGCGAGTGTAATGCTGGTGCTGCTCCTACTACTACAAAGCAACTACTAGTAATAATAAAAATGTGTAGAGTTTCATAATGTTTTCACGTGGCCAACATTAAAATAATAAAGAATTTAAAATATCTAGAATTTATTTTGGTTATTAATTTTTTAAACCCTTATTTATGCAGATGAATATTGTAATGATGCTGGGGATATAATTTTTGGTGCTCTAACTTATCGGCCATTGATTCGTGTCTGGTGTGTATTCCCGACACTCTTAGTACCAGACTCGTTGCATGGGTAAATCGATCCTTATGTGAGATTAGATAATACAGGTGAGAGTGCCAAAAAAGAATATTGCAAGAACCTGTGAGTAAAAATGATGGTTTAGAAAAGTTTCAACAGTGTTGGAAGCGTAATTATCTTGCAGGTTATCAAATTACCAACGAAACAGATTTTGAAAAAGTGATGCCCTATTGATTTTGAAATAGGATAATATGTTTTCACCATTGTAAAAATGTGGAAACATTATTATTGATTTTCATAAATCTTTAAAAATGTGAAATCGTATTCAATTAGTTCTTTTAAATTTAGTATATTACCCCACATAAGCATAGTAGCCGGGTAACCTGTGTGTGTCCATCCATTCCTCAATCCATTCGTTCGTCCATCCGTCCGTCCGTCCCTCACGGTTAGAGCTCTTTGAGACATTTGGGACAAGAGGTGTCGATTGACGTGTCCGCGTCTTTGTCTGCTAGTAACATTATTTAACCCGAATTTTTCAAGAATATTTTAAGAGAATTATCAAACAAACCGCTTTGGTACTAGAACCTGTAATGTGTTTTAGGGGAGTTTTAAGACACAGAGATGATCAAAAATGTATTCAGTTTATCACGGCAAGGTAATTTGATTGCCATTATTTTCAGCCGAATCCTTCTAGAATATTCTGGAAAAACTGTAAAGAAAAACAACATATTTTTGGGGAGAAATGTTACAGGTAACTGCAGTGGCGAATCATTGTGGATTGCTATTCTGTCTTTCCGACGTAGCGTGAATCTTTAGGACATATTGAAATGAATTTCTCTGTGTTGAGAAAAGACGTGACAAATAACTGTCTTTAAAATTTCTTTTTAGGGGGAACTTGAAGAGCATAATTAAAAAAGTTAACAACAAAGCAAGAAAGTTCTCTCTGGAGGCGCTATGCTAACCTAGTAGAATGATATTTGCAATTTCCCATGATTTTTAATACACTAGGTATATAAATATATGCTTATGTTTTTATTATAAATAATAAAAATTGTATAAACTATTATAGTCATAATATTAATATGATATAAGACGATGAATTCTTAGCAGTTTTTAAAACAAATAAATTCAATCAGAATTTTGTTTAAATTTTTTTATTATATGGTAAATTAATTAATGTTTGTTCCCCTAGATTGTTGTATATCAGGAGCTCGTCCAGCTTCACTACGTTTACATAATCTATCTCGATATTTCTTCATTTAGAAGTTAAATGAGGTAGTAGACATCGGTGTTTATTTTTGCAGACTTATTGCTTAGACTACGAATCACGGTAAGAACTTTACCTTACCATCTCAAACTTAATGCAGCATAACAACGATTACACGAAATTTATAGTTTATTATTATTATTATTATTATTATTATTATTATTATTATTATTATTAAGGAATATAACAACAATTTTGCATGTTTTTAGCATCATGCTTTTGTTGAAGTCATCCATTTAACATGGATTGTTTTGCGAATCTGGACATTGTCAATCAGGTTATGTCATTATTATATGTTCCATTAAAATAATTATTATATTTTCGAGTAATTTCTGCAAGATGTTGAAATGATATTTAGATGTAAGAGTAAGATGTTTTTAAAAAATTCAGCAAAACGAAATGTAATATTCTGAAAAATAAAATTATTCTGTTCTTTCAAAATATATTATACAAACACTAAAAGTGATCTGATTTTTACACGGAAATATTCGGAAACAGAAATACTTAAAACGCTTTAAAGTATGAAAAAAATATTACTATGGTATTTCAGTAAAATCGTATGGCTTCAGTTGTGAAGGGTCCTAATTATGTCGTCGGAGGGAATTTTCACTTCTCAGATTTAAAATAGATTAAACAAAATATTTTATAAATGATAATGGTTGTTGTTCAGTTTATTTTGGCATAACCGCACTATGCGAAATGAAATGTTGCGGATTCAAATTCGGAGTAAAGCATGGTATACGCTCTGGTTGTCTATGTCGTGAACAGAGATAAAGAGAAACGATTTCGTTAGTGACGATCTATGGAAATAAATACAGGTAGACTCACTATTCTCTCCGGCAATTGTGCCTGAGACTACTTCGTGTACGAAAAACTTAGGGTTATGCTTCAGTTGAATGGGTAAAGTATCATGTACAGTTGTGGTAAAATATTATGAACTTTGTAAAAATATTTATTTTTATTTTTACTTTTTCCAGCCGATAGCCGGTTATCCTTTACGTCCAAATGGGACGCATATTCGATCATACACCAACACACTTGGGGGCACCTTTGATCAGGGTTAGCAGAACGGGAGGCCCTCCGCGACCACACATTCCGGAGAGACAATGGACAAAGAACCATGCCAAAGGCGGGACTCCAATTTTCGATCCTACGGTCCGAAGCGCCGAGTCGGTACACACTTTTAGCCACCTCGGTCTATCAGGTCGGCAAAATATTCCTTTTTACTGAAAATAATATATGTGAATAAAATTTCCCCACGGGTTTTATAGTGTTAGATTTAAAAACTGTTTTCTAATTAATTCGGAATCTTTCCGAATATTATTCGGATTCAATTTACTGCTCAGTCATGTTTAGGAAGGACCTGCACAAATAGACAGCAACTCTTCGGTCATTTAATGATTAAATGCCTTCGTGATTCAAACCCGCGATTTTGCGGAAAGCGACGATTACACGCTTATCTCTCGGTCACCAAATAAAAACCAATAATTTGCAAAAGAACGAAAAAAAAGAAGAAAACAAACAAACAAATAACTCACCCGCAACGTAGTCCCAGGACCCACCCATCACAAAGAAAACCACGAGAAGTGCGGAGCGCATTGCAGATCACTCAACCCATGTGGCGCTCTCGGCGGGGACACGGCGACTCGCGCGCGGCGCTCGCCGCTTCTGTTTTTAAGGGAGACGCAGACTGTCTCGGTGGCGCAGAAGAAGGAAAACGAAGGAGGTGGAGCGGAGGCGAAGGAAGGGAAGAGCGTAACGTTTAGGGAGCCCCGACCGTTACGCGTCCTTGTTCTTCCTCTTTCGCGCCCCCCTCCCTCCCTCCCTCTTCCTCCTCCTCCTCCTCCGCATCCGCACGACGCGCCGCAGAGTGCGTTTACCCACGCCCAACAGGAGGCGGCAGCGGCTGCGTCACGAGCCTCAACCACCCACCGGGTGCGTTGGGGTGGGGGTACCGGGAACTCCCCGTCTCGCCCGGGGTTACAGGAAAGCGTGATGCGCGAATTTAAGTTTCCAGCACAGTTTTTTAGCTAAAAAAAAACAACAAATATCACGGCTTGTTGAAATGGTAAATTGTAGGTTTAGTTTAATGAGACGTTTCTTCAAGTTGTGAAGGGAAAATAAGAAAAAAGTGAGGCATGTAATTGACTATGTGAGATACGAGAAGATGATCAACATCAATTATCTATATCCGGAATCTTTTTTAAAAGCTCTTAAAGGTTCATGTAGGCAGTGCTCGATTTATACAATTTCATGTCCCGGAACGCGCCCCGAATTAATGATTAATTTAATAGAAATAGTGATATATTTGTAATATAATTTAATAATTATTCCTGAGGTACCGGATCGCCGTTCCGATGCGTTCCGCCAGAAATCAAGACCTGCTTTTAGGTTATAATTTCGATGAGCACTTTAAAATAGTTTTAAAGCTCTAGTAGAAATACATTTTTAATTCAACATTTTCTTACGTAAATTACTTTAATGGAATACGTGTTTCTAAATCATGGACCTAATAGCCTAATTCTGAAACTTAGAGCTTTCAAATAAAAAATATAAATATTTGTAACTTAATTTTAATTAAAAATAAAATAAAGTATTTAAATATTTCTGAAATGTTCTTGAATAACACCGTATAAGTATCTTGCTCAGAGTTAACGTCCGTCGTATGAAATTAATTTATTCGAAGGACTCCGAAAATGATGCAGTTGCACTGGTTGTTGGCGACCCTGAGAGAGGAATTTAGTAGGTGGAGAGGACGGCGATGCGAGGTTTACTGCCCACTATGCAGATTCCCCGTGATATTCTCAGATCGTTTCTCGAGTTTTATGTCTCGTTTTTACATCTCTTGGTGATTCTTTTATGGCCAAAAGATTATAGAGAACTCAGTTGAAGGCGATTATCAATGGAAGTCAATGGATGGAAATTAAAAACTTGAGGAGTGACGACATGAAGGAATCGCCTTGAAATAGTAACAACGGATTAATTTTGATTTATTGTTTAAATAATCCAAATTTTAAAAAATACAAAAAATAATTAGATCTAAATGCAAAATAGTTCCTTTCTCCGTCACTGAATATTATTAGACGGACGTAGGTTTGTACTTAGAAATTGAAGATTAGAACGTGAATAAAGTGAGGAAGCCAGTCAAAAAGTTGTATACCTGACACTTCGAATTTCATAATAGACAAATTTTGAAAATTTGAAATTTATCCTAAGAATTTTGGTTTTTTATTACTGAAATGCAAAACGTTTTCACGGGTTTTGTCACAAAAAAATATGACATAGACGAAATAATTTTCACAACAGAATATCTAGGAATATCCGCTTTTGGAAAATTTGGATCATTGTTTCGTTTAAGTTTCAGTTAATATCTCAAGATTAACTGTTAATTCTTAGGCTGATAGATTTCGATTAATACAGAGACAAGTTAAACTGATCCAATAGAAGGACAGTTAGGAGATGTTGCAGCTCAGATTGCAAGTTGGTCAATTAGTAACAACATCGAATTCATCAATAACCGTAAACACCGTATTCACCGTAAACACAAAATAAGGAAAATTGCGACAAAAGCAAACAGAAAATAAAATGACGCATTATCAATAATAACAACAAATCGCACTGGGTAACGACAAAAATCTATTTCAAGTTTCAAACACATTAGCGCATATGTTGTTGACACTGAGTTGAAGAAATAAAGGCACGGATCTTGAGAATTTCTTCAGATCCGTGGTATATTTTGAGTTGATACCGTTAAGACGTCAATATCGAACGGAGTCAGCCGGACGCATGTATAGCGGCTACTGAACGTACGTCATACGCAAAAATAGCGGCTACTGAACCGGTTGATGGCAACTAACGTTCGCAACGTAGTCATGGTTTCACACACACACACACACACATGGCGTCTAAACGTCACCGTCACCTATATCGCCTCTCCCCATGACGTCACTCACACCTGCTGCCCAAGTTTTTCAGCGCTCGGTTGCCTGGGAGCCAGGATGTGATATTTTCCTCAGGGTTTCTTCCTTCAGGTCATGTAATACATTTTACAGGGAAGTATTGTTTTCGATATATCTTGCTGGGCTTATGGAAGTAATCTGATATAATGGAATTTGGAATAAGAATAAAGGAATTGTTTCTCGTAAATAGACTGTTGGCGCATTGTGAGAAAGTACGATCGGTGGATTGCAAGGCGTTTGGTAAGTACGGCAAGTTTTTGTATGTGTTCAAGAGGGGCCAGGTAGTGAATCTCCACGAAGAAGCTTGGTGATTTCTGCATATCGATATATTAATACATCGGTACTACGGTACTTCTATCCTTGCCGACCTGGCTGGAAGAGATTGTTAAGGCAGACGCGCCTTAACAATCAAAGGGTCGAGTCCCGCTGGCTCAAATTCCGTCTCGGGCGTGGATGTGTGCTTGTGGGTTGTGGCATGATGTGGCTCTACCTACCACCATGCATTACTTTTCAACCGTCTTCCTTCCATTCTTTGTCAACCTGTTTGCACAAGGGCTTGGATCACTCCAATACATATTACACGTATGTAGGGGTTTTGGGTCTAACGTAAGGCATGGGCGTTTTGTGGTGGCATGGTGTTTCCTCCATTCCTTCCAATTCCTGAGAGGGAATATAGAACGGAGGGCCCTGATCCCTTATCTATGATAATTATGTACTAAAAATTGGGAAAATATGTACACATATACGTATTATAATGTACAGAAATATGTACCAAAAAGTGAGAAATATGTAGCATTAATATAATTTTTTTTTTTACTGAAATACTTTAATCTTAGTATATATTGTTCTGTTTCATTAATTTAAAGACCAAAATTAAACTTTATAGTCCTCATATCCTATTATTTGCAACGATCCCCACAACAGAAAGAAAACATATTTGTTTCAGATTTTGAGCAATGATACTTTTCTTTTTCTCTTGTAGGAAGGCCTTGCACTGACTAAAAGATCGTTCCTCATCGCACGAAGTCTCTAGGGCGTATTTAAACCTGCACAGTATCTCTGGCGTGTAGTCAATATCCAATGCCACGAAATTGTCCCCTCACAGCACTGCACTAATAGCACAAACTGTTTCAAATCCTAGGTTTTCTCCAGAACTGAAAACCCTTTCTTCTTCACGAAATCCTCTGTTGATCCTCGAAAGATATATGAAGTTTTATAGAAGCGAATGCTGATTGGGTAATTTTAAGGCTGTACTTACTGTAAGGTAGTACTTACTGAAAAGTGGTGCAATATAACTTTTCAGCGTCAAGCAATTGCTTTGATATGCCTAAGGATGCTACAGCAACAAAATCAAATTGATGCATAACTTGTATTCCAAAATCAATTTAGAATATATCAATAGAATTCTCCTCCAGACAGCGACTGAATTCGACCTAGCTGAAAAGCTAGTATCGAAAATCCTGCCGCCGTCAGGACTCGAACCTAGGACCTCCCGGTCAGAGGCGCTGCAGTGACATCAGCTGATGCACTGAGCTACCGCTCCCGGTAAAAATTAATTGGGAATCCTTGGAGAGGGAACGAAAGATTTACAGAAACGTGGAATGGATGAGTCGACTAAAGAACCGAAAAGTTATAAGAGACCTAATAAGAAAATATAATACAGTCGACTCCAGTTATAGTGAACTTCTGGGGACTAACATTTTTGATTCACGATATTCGACGGTGTCAAAATTAAATAGAATTTCTCCATAACTATTTATTTTATTAGTATAGAGATAGAGCAAAACACATTAACGGTACGAACTGAAAATTTCAATATGTTTGTCCTTAAAATATCAATTTCTTTTAAATTGTTTGCTTCGTACTTTTTCATTAGTAATTTCTCTAATTCCTTCTCCACAGTTCGTGCTCTCTCCATACTTGATCCTGCATTGTCCTCTGGGTCTAAGTATCGTAATGTAGTCACACTTTAATGCCTCTTGCACTGTTGGAACACCACTCACTCTCCGAAGGTCCTTTTACTCGCTTAATAACATACGAGATGGTTTCGGTAGCGGAATGGCGCAAGCAGCTAATGAAACTGATCGCTTTACCGCGCGGCAGATATCGCCAAGCTGTGCAGTCGCGTGCTTCCTGTCGCCTTCACAGAATTTAACGCGCTTTATCCCGCGGAATGTCAAGTAACACTAAGATTGAAACGTTTTTAAAAATTCATTTTCTTCCCGTTCGACTTTTGTCTTTTGGGGTTTTTGACGGGTACAATGTTACTTACAGGTTGAAACTGAATCGCGTGTCGTTGCCGCCAGTTGTAGCCCACGCAGGACCCCGCCAGTTGTAGCCTCCGCAATGAAACTGAGTGGCGTAAGGTCATCAGTAAGGTTCCCATTCCGGGTCCGCTACCTTCACCTCAGGGGAGAGTTCTTCGAATATGACCTTTGGTCGTCGATTTTTTTTAAGCTGTCAAGAGTTAGAATTTTTGGCACTGAGGCGATACATTCTTTTTCAGGAGGAAGTTAATTTCCTGGACGTTGTATTTCCCACATTCACTAGAGCCGAGGTTTAGGTTTTCTATAACTGAATCTTCTTATGCTTATTTGTAATGTAAGTGAAACGGGAAAATGACTTAAGTTCACTATAACTGAGAGCTCACTATAACCAGAGTCAACTGTACATAGACATGATGGTACTTTCAGTACATGTATTCAGCACGATTCTTTATTTTTGTCTCCAGGACCTAATCCTTAGAGTTATGTGTGGAGTGGTTTATGATGAACGGATGTACGGATGAATGGATGAATGGATGGATGGACGAATGGATGGATGGATGGATGGATGAATAAATGATAATTAATTTCGTACACGAATCGTGATGAAGCAATGACGGAATGAGTCTGAGGAAAGGGGGAACCCCGAGAAAACCTGCGGAGAACCCGCTCTGCCCTCTTTCACGAGGAGTGACCGAGATTTGAAACCTAGTAGCCGAAAGTGGAATGCCAGCGATTCGCCGTAGTTCGTATACTGTACTAGTGGCCTGCAGAAGCGAAAACACTGCTGAACAAAACCACACAAAATGGTTTTTCAAAAAGTAGGGCGCACATTACTTAAGAACAACAATTAAAAGTACAATACAATAAATGAAATATCCTGACCAGAGGCGCACCTAGGATTTTTCTGTGTGTATGTGAGTTACGTGTAGTGTCCATTCAGATTTATGCTTTCTTATAAAGAATGTTCCATTATGATGACTATGAAATGAGATTTTTTTAAATAATACGTCAATATTATTTGCCTAATTAAACAGCCCCACGTTGAGTATGCCAATGAAATATTTTTTTAAATCTTTCTAATATTAATTTAATTTTTCTACATGTCCAGCTTGCTCCTTTTTTATTATTACGTTAATACATTCTTATAGAGCCGCGCGATAACGTGCCGTTGTAAGAACGGCAAATTCCTGGAGATTCTCCTGTCAAAAATTATATTTAGATTATACACAATAATGTTTCAATAATCAACCTTCTTTTCATTAGAAAATAGAACATAACATTTATTCAAATGAGTAAAAACAAACTATTTTAAATTATTTCAATCTTTTAGATCTGGAAAGGACTTACTTCAATTTCTTTGCGTGTTCTTGCTTTCTCTCGGGTGCTCCCGCGTTGCCCTCCTGCGCTGTGACATTCTTTCAATATGTTCTCATTCCATTCCTATTATACAAAGTTCAGTACTATATATTTCACCACTGATGGGCGCCCCAACCCGAATACTACTTAATAAGTTATTTGCAAATACTACTTAGTACATTCGAAATCTACTTTTTATTTTTGAGCTCGAGCCTTCCTTCCGTCTATTTACCCGATATTTCAGTCTCGTTTGCCTTTTTTTGTTTTTACTTGTTCTTGTCTCTCTCCGTCTATGCCACCTGTATTTTAATGTAGTCTATGAGCCGCTTTGCCTGGTTAAACTATGCATGTTCCGTGTCTTACAATTCTTGCCTAGTTCTTTAGTATATTGCAATAAAATGTATTTTTATTGTTGATTTACAGTTAATATTTATAACGTAAACGATTGATACACTGAATGACTTTCTTTATTATAGAAAATCAGTAAAAACTATATTTTTAATATGTTTCATTGGTTTTTGAGGGGGGGGTGAGGCCCCGTGAGCCCCCCTCCCCTCTTGGATGCGCCCTGAATTTTACCAAAACAGTCTTCACGAATATTGCAATACCATAACACAGAATATTTACGTACAACCTTTCGTTCCATAACAAAAATATATAAAAAGTTGCTCCTCCATAACGCAGCACGCCAAGAGAAAATATTAGGGCGGCTTCTTCCTTGAGTCTCGCTGTCGCATATTGTTGAGGCTACAAAATAGCTTGAGTTTTTTGGGAGAGCATCTGAAGATGTTTCGAAAAAAAGACTCCTATCGCCTTTTACTCCTTTGACACAAGGGAAAATTCTGAAAGCCAATTATTTAAGAACTATTAGTTTTCCTCAGCGTAAGAATTATTGAGTATTGAAGAATTTGTCAGCGTTTCCTTGTCTGGGCGAAAAGAAAATCTTCTTCTCTCGTAATTCGAGCATGATAAATGTTTAGCAGAGGTTGCTCGCCAAAACGCTGTTCACGGAGTCTGCAACGCTGTGAACCAGACGCACTAGCAACGTTCAACTCTAAATTTCAATTCCTTAGCTCTTTACACGAGTGTGGCGCGCCGACACAAACCGCTTGGCTTCTAGATCTTCAAATAATGCGATCGTGTCGCGCCTCAAGTAGAAAGAGGCAAGGATTCCGCGAAATTGCGACAATATGCAATGTTGTCTTTTCTGACCGTTATTGGTGTCCGTCCTGTGGCGCGCTTTGACGCCCTTCTTAGAAAGAGTTCAAAATTTCAAAGCAGTTCAGTCGTTCCAAAGCGTTTCATGCGAAAAATGCATTGCCTTTTCTCTCTTGAAACCCGCCCGCTGTTTTTACAGGAAAAAGTACTAATTCCAATGCGGGACGTTTGAAATGTATACCCTTTGCTGTTAGTTAGCGCTAAAGAATTGCTATAAATGATTGTCTCTCAAGTACAGCGCCAAATTTGAATTAATTTTGGCCACGTATGTTCCAACATATGTCGTCAGCTCTTGTAAGTAGTGGCGCACTGTGTTTGAGAATTCAGTCGGCACGCCTAGTCTGAGAATTGGCTGAATAACGCAATGAAATATTTGCTTATTTATTCAAAAAAATTGATTTAATGTTTTCAGATTTTTCCAGACTTCCAGGGTATCTAACAAAACCCTAGACACATCTCACGCGGCCGGAAGCTGCATAGTTTTCTATCAATTTCTGCCCGCATTGGAAATGAGTAACATATTTCTTGGAATTGAGATTACAGTAAGTTCTTGTTGGAAACAACGGTTAATATAAATTTTGCTATGAGTGGTTGTGTAAAGCCTGGTCACGTTTGCAGAAGAGTGAAAAGTTTTCTGTGAGTATTTCAATGCACTGCCGTCGAGCATTTCGAAAGTCAAGCAGACTTGTTCTCTCGTAAATCAACCAATGGCCGCCCGGAAGCGTGCTGGTTGCGTAGAACGTTGCCACAACTTCCCAGAAAAGACTATAGTTCACAAGACGCTGGTAGTTTGAATTCTACTGCTTTCTGGAGGAGAATTCTAGAGGGTCTGTTAGGTTGTTTTTCGTGAGTTCTCCAATCGATACTAGGCGAATGCCGAGTGGTATCCTTTCAAATGGCCCACGCACACAGCGCGTTCTTTTCTTACTCACCTTTGTCCTTTCCTCACATACATTGACTATCTTTGGACCAGTTGGGAGCTAAGAACATGTCCCGGTTCGAGCGGTGCTTGCTGAGAGAGATAGCAGGAGCCGACGTATAGGGAGGCGCCGGACCTCATGTTCTACCAGTGGCAAAGGCGGCTCAGGGCACAAACTGATGTCACTGCAGTGCCTCTGACCGGGAGGTCCTAAGGTTCGAGTTACGATGTTGTCAGGAGTCTTGACACTAGCTTGACAGCTAGGTCGAATCCAGTCGCTGTCTTGAGAATTCTAGCGGTTGGCTACTCTGATCGGTAATTTTCTGTGGTTTCTCCAATCGAAACCAGACAAATGCCGGAGCAGTATCTTAACAAAAGGACTCCTGACCGCGTGCGATCTTTCCTTCCTCTTCCGTGCCCTTTTCTCCCTTTACTTACACACACATGCATTACACTACACTACCACGCATGTCCGAAGTCCAGTCGGGAGCTTTGCTTGTCCTGGCTGAGGCGGTGTCACGCTGGTTGGAGATCCCCGTAAGCTGACGTAGGTCGGCATCGTATCTCGCTAGGCAGCGGAGGAACGTCACCGCCGCCTTCCGCAATGAAAACATACATTACACTTACGGAAATAATGACGGAAATAATTAGCAGTTGACGTGCCCGAAATCACTAATCAATCAATCCAGTTCTAACCGGGGAGCAACACTGCCATCTCTCTAGATGTAACATGCACTTCTTTTATGGCACTAATTATCATAGTAATTGACGTGCCCGAAAACGTGAAATAATCAATTAATTAGTTAATGTATTTAAAATTTATTTCAAGTTAATAAATTAATAACTTAATTTATAGCCGCCAAAAAAGTAAAATTGTGTTGAGTTAATGATCAACTCAGGATAGCAACAAGTAGTCTCCATGACTGTACCCTCTTTTGTATGAGATCGGCCAGAAGTTTTGAGAGTGAAGGCAGTCGGGTACAGGCTTGTTACCAAACATTTTCGAAAAGATCTGATGTAATGTGTGGAGTTAATCTTCACTGGGAAACTGAATTAAGATATTTCCTGTGGTACCAAATTAATGTTATTAATTTAAAGCTCATTAACAAATAAAGGACTTTCTGAATTTATAATATTTCAATAATATAAATTAATTATTTTCATTAATTGTGTGACTGGGTATCACCATCTAAATCCTGGATTTTGCCCTTTAGTTAATCTTATGCAATGTTTTGAGCAGAGCGAATTTTAGCGAGTTCTAACGGAACACCATTAACACGAATTTGGAATTCGAAGGCCGATTTTCGATGTATCATAAATTGGAATAAAAATGAAAAAAAGTAGTTCAATAGCAAGCATTTTTAGTTATTGGATCAGCAGTTTTCCGCGAGATCTTTCTGAATTATTTTAACATAGAAACGTGAAACAAAACGAAGAGGTACCACATAGGATCAATTACAACATAAGATTTTGACATTTGGGTGGTTTTTGAATGATGAATAAGCTCTGTGAACGATTTTATTGTCAGTTCATTGAATCATGTCTTTCATTAAAACAAGTAAAAACATATTTTTTTAAATACGTAAGATTGGTCATTTACTTACATTGAATTATGTGGAAACTAAGAAGATTTCCACTTTGAATTTTAACAGGAGCGTAGTCCTGGAAATCTGAAAATTTCCTTCTCATCTTCTAAGAACTTTGCCCAGAACTGTGAATCACGACTAAGAATTTTTTCGGAGGAATCAGTGCCTCCGGAAATTTAACGGAATACATCCGTCTCACAAAGGACCCTCAAGTAGGTCAAGTCAATACTCTTTTAACGTCTCCCGTTGTAAAATGCATAATGTGAAAATTATTTTTGCGTCTTATGAAAATTACGGTTTTGAATTTTGGTTTTTAGGCAAACACGTACCGTTTTATTCCTATTTAGCATTAAATTTCCATTGAAGATTGAATTATTGTTGGAAAACGTTTGACTCGTTTTTACGGAAGGAGAATTATATGGAAATAAGAGAGTAATTTTCCAAGAGCTCTTTGTAATACTATCTCCTACCTCGAAAGAACCGAGATCTTTGATGTCTTCTTAGTATGAGACTCGCCTCTCAGGCTTCATAAGCATAATAAGCACACATCGGCTTAGTTTCACCACATAATTAGATGACCAGCTCGTGTTCCATCACATTATGAAATGTAAATATATTGAATTAAATAATTTTTCAATTCATGGAAAGGTAATATTTTCCTGATGATTTTAGATAATTATTACCTGGGCAAGCAAACTTTATATCCTGGAATTCTGTTCAGAAATAGCAATATTCGTAATTCTCGTATAATTTCCATTTTATGTCAATGTCAATGAGGGACTATCTTCGAAGTGGACATATAAAGTGGGACATGAAACAGTTTAATTTCATAATCATGTCGAAATTATTATTACTTTTGTAACAAGAGTGCAAATTATTGATCTGGCTCTGATTGCTATTCCGTTATCTCTAAAATGCTATCTTTATTTTCATTCCTTTGTCTTACATTTTTAATGTAATTGTTTTATAGAATTTTTAAAATGTCGCTAATGAGTTGAGTAGATTTTGATGTTGTAAGTCATTAGTAATTGTATTGATAACAACATCAACAACAACAACAACAACAACAACAATAATAATAATAATAATAATAATAATAATAATAATAATAATAATAATAATGAAGGAAATAAACAAAGGAAAAGAACAAACATGAACTATTAAGTAGGTAATTAACGTTATAAACTTGAAGAGTATTCTCACTTCCTGGCATAAACGTATTGAAAATGTGAAGTACAAAATATAAAACGTTTCAGGCGAAAACGATAATAATGACGAAGTAAACACATCGCACGAACAAACTTACGTGGACATGAAATCAACAAGGGTGTGATGACTACTGTTTTGCTGACGTAAGTGGCTTTTCATGACATCACAAATAAATGGAATAATAGTACTACTGCGGGCGCTTATCTTTGCCATTGTCATCTGTGGTCGACTTGAAACCACGGAAGGAAATCCTGAGCGTATTTAGGAATGGGTAAAATTTCTGGAACACGCGTACACAATACAAACAACTGTGAATGGACTAACTAACGATTCAAATTATGGAAGGAAGCGCAAGTGTTCCAAATATACTGATGCAATAATATACTAGGTTGACTTGCACACAATGTTGTTTTGGTAGTGGCGTAGCTTCATTTGATGCCACCCGTGGCAAAACTAGCAGTATCACTCCCCTAAATTAAATATAAAAATATCTATCAATGACTAGTTTATACATTACTTTATTAAAAATACCAGTACATTTGCACAATATATTTTTTCTAATATACAGTTATATGATTCCAAATATAAAATTTTCACTCCTAAAATTCACCCGGAGAAAATTCACATGTCACCCGGAGAGGAATCCTCCTGCCCTCCCCCTTACTACGTCACTAGTTTGGTTGCTGTTAAACTCTGATACATGAATAGCGCGAATACATCTATATTACTACGAGTAATTTCCAATGCACACAGAAATTGAAATATAACTACGCAGCCTCTGGCCCTGTGAAAGGTATTTAAGGTTTCCTTAGGTTCCCAGGAACTCGGTTGTTGATTGATTTTTTCGTGTTTACGGGCGCGTCAACTACTGTGGTCATTAGTCCCGTTAGTGTAGTGCATGTTTTTGGGGGGGAAGAAGGCGGTGATCTTCCCCCGCTGGATGGCGAGATCCGGCGCTGACCTACCGTCTGTTAGTGGGGTTTCCCCCTAACCAGGACTCTCCCACCAGAGGGGCACCGTCCTAGACGGGACAAGCTCTAAGCTCCCGACCGGTCTCCCGGAATATGTGGTAGTGTAGTGCATGTTAGTGTAAGTGTGTGTGTGTAAGGGGAGAGGATAGGACAAGGAAGAGGAAGGACAGATCGCGCGCGGTCCGTGGCCCGTTTGTTAGGGTACTGCTCCGGCATTTGCTTGGTGTTGATCGGAGAAACCACGGAAAACTACCGATCTGAGCAGCCGGCCGCTAGAATTCTCCTCCAGACAGCGACTGAATTCGACCTAGCTAAAAAGCTAGTGTCGAAAGTCTTGCCGCCGTGAGGACTCGCACCTAGGACCTCCCGGTCAGAGGCGCTGCAGTGACATCAGTTGATGCACTGAGCTATTGCTTCCGGTCCCAGGAACTCGGGAAAAATCAATCAACAGTAGAGCAGTTTCGATAAAGATGTCTCCCATTCTCATACAGCGCAAACACACTAAATTCTTAGTGCATCACTGATTACGACACAGCTAACGTCATGCGTCAGCAAGGCTCCGGGGAAGAGACTGCCTGCAATTAAATATCCATTATTCCAGCATTGCAGCTCTTTTATAATTTTTATTATTATAATGGTTATTATTACATTCTTAGTAACTTGAAAAATCGCTCCTAACGTCGATTGTTTTCAAAACATCTGCTCATTCAATACATATTTACATTTCAAACTAGTTGCAGAATTTACTAGTAAAACACTTCGGCGTTATGGAACAGGAACGTTTTTTATATTCTTGGTCTATTAAGAACTAGAGGGCTGTGTTCCACTATTTTATACTAATTCTAGTATACTAATGACATATTGAAGTATGTTATAGTAGTATTCGTGAAGACTGTTTTTGTAATAATATGTAATTTGTTTCTGTGCTATTCCAGAGTATAATATTTGTATATACACCTGGAGAAGTGGGCAAGCTACTTTTTTAATAATGTGACATTCTTTCTTAACTAAAGGATACACACAAATGTTTCTAAATATGTTGGAAAGCTGGTTTCATTTCTCTCGGTATGTTTTAGTGGCCCTCGATTTTCTGAAGTGACACTAGTGCCTAATTCATTAAGTAGTTGGAACCTTTGTTCTATATTGGTAATTAAAACAAGTGGCACTAGAGAACTGCATAGACATTCTCGTACTTATTAGTTTTCTAGTTCCCTTTACTCTAGGTTATCTTTTCGGATTCTCTTTTCATCTGCTATCTCTTGGCACCTAAAGACTATTTGTTCACATTTATTAAATTTTATGGTCCCCTAATGATAAAATTGAAATATGAAATATTATATTTAACGATATATTATAGGAAAAGAACTATTCTATAATATTAAAGAATATTGTAGAAAAGTAAAACCTGGTCCTATATTACAACCGAGCATTCCCTACTCAGTATTTTATTTAATCTATGTGATGATAATGATATTATCATCAACATTATATCATAATATTAATCATTATAAAGATATATTAATATTTATTACCTATGTAATAAAAATGATTTGTTGGCTCCTGCCTAGCTCATTAACTTTTTTACTATTTAAAATTTACCATCTCTCTTCTTAAGCTTGGAGTGTGAATCGCTCCTCGATCTAAGAAATAATTTCATATGTGGTAGGTCGACAAAAGTGCGCGTACGGGAATTTAAGTTGTAAAATTTACGGTTTTTATATAATTTGAACTACATGAAAATAACATAATAATAATAATAATAATAATAATAATAATAATAATAATAATAATAATAATAATAATAATGTCTTTATTAATGGCGAGGCTCAGGCCATACGGCCTGCTCTTCCGCCTAACCACTGAGTCTACATTGATACAGAGTAGTAACATATAAGAGGGGAGGGAAATCTGTACATTTACGTTGGTCGTTTAATTGTTGCTTTTAATTCATATAAATCGTGGCTATTATAATTACAATGCATACCATCTTTTGCAGGTCCACTGCTGATGATGCGAATACAACACATAAAAAGACTAAAATAATTAGTTTCATTCCAAATATTTACCAACACACTCATGCAAATTTCCCATTCTTACGATAAAGAGAGGCCAGATGCACGTAAACACTGGAGTAATAGAGGAAATTAATTTCAAAAAGGTAATTGCAGAATGTCGGACTTGAGTTAAAATTTGAACTTCGATGGGGGTCAGGCAAGATTTCAGAGATGCAGAGAAATTGGAACGGATGAACCAACAGCGGTATTAACGGCTAAGAATGCAGTTTTGAGCATCGAGAAAACATTAAATAATTTAATTGAAGAACATTAAGTTGTGTGCAAATAAAATAAAATAATTAGTAGTGCAAGAGAGCTGTGGCGGCTGATGCCCCAAGAGACTGGAGGTTGCACCTCCATCAAATGACTGAAATGTAATTTCCAAAATTGAAAATACGAATACATAATAAAAATGTAAGTAAAAAAAAACAATTTAAACTAAGTGAAATAAAAGTCTATATTGAAACACTACTTACATAATTTTATGCGTCGGGTAAGGCCCTGTAAGGCATACACACCTCCCGCGCACGTGGTTCTTGTTTTCATTTCCACTGGGCACTTAAGTTCGACTCCAGCACATTGCAACAAATACAATTGCTTCGACATGTTTCACACAAATAAAATTATTTTATTTCGAAAACTTCAGTACCCTGCTATATATAGCAATAATGATAGATCTTCGACACACATTCGTATTCACAAGAACGCTCGCAAACCTCTGGCCAGCTGCAGCCACACTGGCTACAGTGAGACACTATAAGGGACTTCCATCCAGAACGACCACCTTTACACAAAGAACTCATAAAATCTACGTCCTGAATCAACAAACCTAATATCAAATGAAAAAATCTCCAAATATCAAAAACAATGCATTGAATATCGTCAATAATTGACCGAACTTGTGTACTTTCAATAACAAGCGAAATTCATAAAACTAAATAAATTCAAAACGTTGCAGCGAGTCAGACGAAGATAGAATATGGATATTCCCCTGACACTCACTCCGTCGCCGCGCAGCGCTAGAGCGCCACTAGCCTGGTTGCATCACCAAAAGGCCGTATGTTCCCCGCGTGAAATGGAAATGCCTAAGAGTAAATGCTGTAAATCCAGTAATACAGCGAAGAGCCAAGAGCGTGATGCAATTCCTGGCAAGGCACCAGACATCGGAGAGAACGCCAGTTGGGCACTCTTTGGTTTCAGAGTGATTTCATATACATCGATTTTGCTGCAATATCTTGAAAATTGAATGTCATTAAAAGGAAATTGTATATTCCTAAGATATTATGACATCTTTTTCATTATCTGGAGGTTGTGGAATCGTGCAACCTAAGCAAGAGCCGCCACTGCAAGAGAGAATAATTTTTGAATTATAAATAGTATTTTACTCATGGCTTTGCTATCTTTGATTACACAGGCTTGCAAATTTAAAGGTCATAAACACTTTTTATAAATTGATACAAAATATATAGTTTTTTGGGGTGCTGATTTCATATCTGAGCTCTGTTTTGTCCCATCACGCACCATTTCTCCACAACGCTTTCTTAAGTTTTTAGCTAGCCGACATTACATTTCATGTTTATATGGATATATGAGAAATAAAACAGGTTTTCTAGCAAATACAATTTTTATTATACAAACTTTTTAATTTTTTTATTTCTAAAAAGCATTTAAGTATCTTGTAATATCCTTTTCTGTCTGAAGTTGTGACTATTACTCTTCCTGTTAAGTATTCTCCGTGACCTGTACCAATTACTAATTTAAATAAATTTAATTGAGCTAGAAATTAATTTTGTACGGCATTATATTTTGCTGATTGAATTAACACATTAAATTTTGAAAGTCATGGAGAGTCTACATTAGTTCGGTGATAACCTTTTGAAAGAAAACATCTATTGAAAGTTCAAGTCATTGATGTTGAATGCTTGAACTGACGAGCGTACGAAACCTGACAATAGCCCTTATATGACGTGTAGCGTTGCTCTGCAAAGAGCCTTTTATGCACTGCTCTGAGCCATCTTATTACATTACCGTCGTGACTCTTTTGCTGCCTGCTGTGAAGCCTGTGTTTGCTTTGCTGCTATTGTGAAGCCTGTGTTCATTTCTTTCATCCACTCACTTCTTTTCTTTAGCTTTTAATAAATCTAACTCGGATCGTAATCTTGTATAGTTCGCACAACGCTTAAATCTGTCGATAACTTCTTTTACTTCCTGAGGGTTTTCCGTTCTTATTTCAATCATTTCCCCCTCAAGTTTTATCTTCTTTGCTTCTTACTTTAAATCAGTCTAATTTTTAGTAACAGTGTGCACGTTACACTGAATTTTCTCTTTTAGTTCTAACTCATTCGGATTTGCACTGTTTCAACATTTGTAATCCCTTGATATATCCTTGAAATGTCTCCAGTTCGTTCTACAAATTCGACTTTGTGTTCATTGGCTCTTAAGACATCTGAGCTCAGTAATTTGGTAACCTTTAGATTAAATTACTCACTGAAATACTTTAATTGAATCTGTTAGTCAGAGATTTTTAAATTTGTCACACATTCGAGATGCAAGGTACTACATTATTTCGAAAGGAATGTTTGTTTCCATCGGCATTCTCTAGGAGTCCTCTAATTCTCGGCTCATCAGAAACGATCAACCTACTCGAACTAAATCCACTGACATATATCGACCGATATTAAGTGCTCTTCGATTGTGCTTTTTGGTAATGCATCGTAACCACGGGCGGGGGACGTTACCACGTACACATTGTTGACATTCCCGTGAATTTTTCTTTCGAGACTTCTGTATTCTGATTCACGAAGATTGAACTGCCCAGGCAAACATGCAGGTAGGGAAGAACATTTCGCCTGATTTAAGTGCTCTCTCTCTGATATCAAGACGGGTATGACGGTAAGGTAAAGAGTGTGATAACAGTGTGCCTCACCACTTGAGGTGCTCGTTGTTGAAATAGAGAGCGATCATTGGTTAGAAACTTTCGTATGTTTATTCGTACATCCCGCTTATCTTCTTGCACGTTAATGGTCGACGAACATGTTACGAACTTCACAAAGAATTTACTATTTTTACTCTTTCTTCAAGATATTGTGGTTATTGTGTTTGGTTTAAAATGATGCAAAAGCCATTATACATACATGAGACAGTTGAATAATATAGATAATGAATTATTTATTTATTTTTTTCACGATTCTTGGTTTTCTTTCATTCCCTGTGTTATTTTTTGATGTCTTGTCTAAGTTATTTCTCAGTTAGGAGCATTAAGAAAATAAACCTTCATAAGACAATATTTTGTTAAAACTTCATTTGAATATTGCTAATTAATATTTCAAACGTTACTTCATGAAAACTGTTCAAAACTATTAATTTTCGTTGACGTGAGATAATTGGATTCAAGTGTTTCGCCAGGCGACTTGGAACACTACGAGCGTCTGTTTTCACTGATTAAAAGAGAGGATGCACTTGTATCTTTTTTGGGTTTTCTCCCCCCAACAAATGCTCTCCACTGCGTGGAAATGTCTGCGCGACTCTAGAATAGTAGACACCGAAAGAATCGGATAAATGGTGTTGTGCAATAATCGTTATGATTTTTCCACATGCATTAAATCGCAGGAGGATTCAAGAATTCTCTAGCATGTACCCCATGCTCTTCTTTGCGAGAAATGTTGTAAATATAACTCTGCATAACACCTTCATATATTATTGCGCAGGCAGTGCATTGTCTTTTTATATGGTAAATGAAATATACCTTCACAGAAAATCTTACTTCCGAAATTTGAATCTTACTTAATGGAGTACTATTACCTACGGTATGTTTAATGCTTTCGCGGGACTTTTATAACCTGGTGCATTTACTCATTAGTCTTAATAGCCATATATCACAGAAAAAGATAAAAACACTGCAAAAAAACGCACAGGGAAACCAGTAAAGAAAGGAATCGCTACATCGTAAGAATATCTCGCGCACAAACTTGACACTCGGCTGTAAAAACTTCTAGTAAAGTGAGAAGGAAGATAAATGCTAAACTGAAAACATTGTACGATTATACGCTACACGATATACCCGAGTAATATATCTTTAAGTCGTTTTGTCAACATACGCAACATTCACAAATAATCTCAGATCGCCGTATATTTCAATGTCTTCTGTGGTAGTCGACAAGAAAGATTTGGCTGGAGTAGCAGCACCGTTGCACAAAAACGTTGCTGACAGCCGGTTAAATACAAAATCGACCACAAGGGTTGACGTTTACTCCAAACTATCTATTTTGTACGGATACGAACTTGCATGCTTTGATTGGTAAAGAATATACTGATATATATATATATATATATATATATATATATATATATATATATATATATATATTGTGGCGGCACACCATTATTACGTATAATAAGAAAAATTATTCGTGAACAAAAGAGCTGTGTGTCGAGACACGCTGGGGTCACCACCGCCGCCGCCGCCGCTGGCAGGTCCCCTCCGAAATCGCCCGTTTCTAAAGGGATTTACGACCCACAGCCGCGCGCTGACAGGTCTCACCCTTATGAATGCTTCACTGTCCTCGGAGCCGATATTTTTCTTTAGGTGATTCCCCGGTCGGGAAGTACATGATCGTTTATTAACTCTGTTTATTGAAAAGAGTGTTTATGAAAACGGCCATTGCACACGTGCACACACTTAAAGATAGAGTGAGAGGGAAAAGGTCGAATTGACGGAAAATTTTGGAGAATCTGGAAGAAGAACATTTTCCCTGCCATTATGACGTGCCAAACTTCTCCGATCAATGAAATTATAAACACTATGTAGGAATAAGCTTTCCAATAGCAACATGGCATTGGATCACCTTTTTTAGAGTATCTGATGGGAGAGAGACCCAACATTCGTGATGTCTTCAACAAAGGAGTCAGTGCCCATGACGCGTCGCCTACCTCAACACGGGCACTTGATCGTTCTTCCTTGAGTGCACGGACCATTGTAAAGGCGAACCACACTTGCACTATCGCGACGCTAGGAAGAAATTATCATTTGACTTGGTTTCAAGTTTTGAGGTACAAATCTTTTGAAATTAGTCGTTCTTGGCAGATTTTTGACCAGAATGTAAAGTCAGAGTTCACAATGGTATTTAAATATCTTAATCACTAGGTGAATTATTACTGATGAATCCCTACTTAGAGTAGTTGCACATTTGAACGTCTGATGCTATTCTTGTTTTCTCAGTTACTTCGATTGAAATTGTGTATTGTTCGCGTAGTTATAACCTCTTTATAATTATTAACCATATATCACACCACGACTATCTGAAGCATCATTGAACCACAAATATCAAACAAATCTCTAATAATATACACAACTATTCTTTCAGCGTAATGCGCCGCATTTATCTATCACTGAATGTAACTCTCATGCGATTAACACATTAGCACTCAGTATCAATTCATCTTTATTTCTTACACACTGTGTATCCCTTCAATCTCGTAATTGCTGTGACGCATCAAAATATTCATCATCGTTATCAACTATTAATGAATTAATTACATAATTACAAGCATTCATGAATAAAATACTACTCTTTATGAGAGTTTAAGGGCTGTCCAGGAAAGTGCTCTCTGCTCTTGGAACGACTGGCCAGCGGAGGGAAGTAGATAAGAGAATATGCGAGCACTCCGCGGTATATCGAACTTGGGTACTGCAGTGCCCCTAATGGAGAAAGTGTCGATCAAAAAGTGTGTAAAAATAAAATTACTTATTTCTGTATTACTCACCTCTTAAAGGACAAGTAAATTAAAAACAATATTAGAAAAGGAATAAGTGCCTTTTTGAGACTTTACTGTTTGACGAATTCCCAATCCGTACATGGTTTTAGCTCTAGCGCTGTTTGTTGCGCAATGTAAATTCTGTTTGATGTTGGAAGCATTGCAGATTCTGTTTATGAAACATCTTCCAAAATTTAATGGACAGCGTGCAATTAATTACATGAACCACAAAAATCATCAATAGATAAAAAGATAGGGTGAAATTATTCATTTCCCTACTACTGACATTACATATGTTGCTAATGTTTCTATGATACTTGTTACTTACTAAATGAACCTACGTGGACACCTTGGCTTTTTAAAACAATAAAGTTGTTTTCCAGTCTTCTTCAGCGACTTTGTCGTATTTAGTAGCTTGATTTGCCACATACTGCTGCGCAAAAAGCAATTTCTTGAAGCGATTGAGAATGTTATGGTATACTAAACATCTCGCAAAATAATCTTCAAAAAGATACGGTATTTAATCTATTGAGAGAGCCTCTGATTAGATCGTGGTTAGCTTTTCATGTCACGGTCTCTGATTCGATTCCCGGATGAAGTGTAATGGTAAATGCACCTAGGTACATAGTATAAAGTATTGCGTAAGAGAAGCAATGGATATTTCTCTCAAATATGTACGCGAGAGAAATATCGCTTTTCAAGAAATTATCTAAATTAGGGTCGCGTCCGGAGCAGGCGCTCTGTTGCTTATCTTAAGAACATTTATGAGAGGGCTCCCAAAACCGCTGTCAACGCTAACATGGTTTCAGATTGTAGAAGCAGGAATTTGTAGAAAATTATGAGTGAGTGACTTCAAAAGGGCAACAGTCCTCGGACAGTAATGTCAGTTTATTGCGTCCAGGACATGTAGAGTTCTGGCGGGGGTGGCGTAATGGCCTCGTAAATTTCCCCGTTTTCTATATAAGGATCCTCTAGCGTTGATAACGGGCAGACAGCCCAGAAACCTTGCTGTACTCACTTCACGCTGCTCTGCAGCTCTACTTTTTTTCAATTAAACTTATTTCACACTTCATCGGACTTGGTCTCTGTACTTGAACCTCGCTCACCACCACGCTCCTCCAGGGAACTTAGCTTCCCTGCGAACTCAACATTTTTGCATCCTGTACGGGAAGCATTTGTAATTGCCTACAATCACTACTAGTAGTACAACACCTGCAGTGAAAGGCATTACATGGTGGCAGCGGCTTGGATTGAGGAGCACAGCGAATTCAAGTACTTTCTGCTGACGACCGGGCTGGAGAGACTTCGCGCCTGTACCGAGGTGGGCCGGAGCCTTTCTCGAGGGAACAACGCTCCAGAGGAATCCACAAGGCGCCGTGGTACCCGTTCACCGCCTGCAGAAGCCGAGTCCGTGGTTTGGAGGCCAGCATCAGCAGCCGCTGACGAGCCCGAGGGACGTCTTCGGTGATAAGCCGTTGGCAGCCTGCGCCGCGAGAGGGTCCTCTACCCTGAGGGGAGCTGCGAAGCCATCACTGGAGGCCCGAACTGCGCATCTTCAAGCCACCCTACATCTTTTTCTTGGTAAGAGGTTAATCCAGCCATGGCAGATGATGATATTGGCGCTAATGAGGAAAATTATATATCAGTTATACAAGCAGTAAAATTAATATCGCGTAACTTTGATGGTAATCCACGACATCTAAGAGAATTTATAGAAGGAGTTGAGGCAGCAACGGAAGTAGTACACCCTAATAAACAATCATTACTTTTGAAATTCATTGAATCAAAAATTACTGGCAATGCTAAAGATAGGTTATTAGCACGAACAGAACGCGAAACTTGGGAACAGGTTAGAGCGATATTAGAGGAAAACTTCTCTGTACGGCGTACGTTAGAATATTACGCGGGCGTATTATTCACGTCGAAGCAGGGATCAAATGAAACAGTTGCACAATGGGGTTCGCGAGTAGATAGCATGGCTATAGATCTGAGAAGGGAAGTAAAAGGCAGGTTGGAAAAATTAGAACAGAAAGATAATGCGCGTTATGTAGAAGGAGGTCTGCAGTTAATAGGAGAATTCTTAAAGGGAACGTTTATTGCGGGACTGAAAGATGAAAGGATAAAATATATTGTTAAAGCTAAAGGAGAAGAGGAATCTTTAGCACAAATTGTTGAAACCGCTCTACAAGAAGAAAGTGAAGTGAAATCGCAAAGGTACAAGAATAATCAGGGGCAATGGAATTCGCGTTACGAGAATACGCGGTATGATTCTAGGAAGCAACAAGGTACGCATATTAAAAGTGAAGTTAATGTTACTGCTGTAAACACTGTAAAATGTTTTAAGTGTCAGGAACTGGGTCATATATCTAGGGTTTGCAATAATGAACCAAAATGCGCCAAATGCGGTAGGCGAAATCATGAAACTAGGAATTGCAAACAGGGAAACAGGCAGTAGAGTTGCTTGAGCAGCCGCAAGTAACTCTACCTAATGGCTGCGTAGGTGATATGGATACTGGGGGAAATCACAGCTGTGAAAGAGATTCGCGTGATATAGATACTGTAAGGATTAGCAGTTGTGATAGAGACTCACGTGATATAGTTACTGTGATGAACCTAGGATGCGACAAGGAGTCGCGGGAGGTTAACTGCGTAAAACAAGGGGACGCCTTTGATAAAACCAGTTACATGAAAAGTGATTTGGGACCATACGAGGTATATGTATTGTGTCCGGAAATTAAAGGAGGCTTAGGAATAGCCTTAATCGATACAGGGGCCCAGGTATCTTTAGTAAGGGAATCCTCATTAGACAAAAATATTGCCCAAAGCGATGATGTAATTGAGATTCAAGGTATTAGTGGAAAAAATATCAAGGTAAAAGGTATGGTAACTTTAACTCTGAATAATTGCAGTGAACCAATAGAATCAAAATATTATGTTGTAAATAAATTGCCTAGAAATATTGATGTTATATTAGGACAAGATTGGCTTTTAAGGAATAATTATGTGTTTACTAAAAATATTGCAATACCACCTTTCAGTGAGTCAGTAGTTCAATTCCCGACCACAGAAAAAGGAGTGAGGTATGTAGAGCAACAATTATTGCAGCCAGGAATAGTCTGTGCGTCAACTTTAACGAATTGCGATGAAACGTTTCCGTGTCTTATTGTGAATGTCACGCCCGAAACGTTAGTAGTACGGGAGACACCAATATTAAAGAAACCTCCGACTCAGTTAAATAATGCTAGTGATAGGACGAATGAAGACGCGTTCACAAGGCGGAGAATAGAATTATTATATGATAACTTGAGATTGCAACATATAGAGGAAGGAGCTAAAGATATTAGAGATATATGTAGTGAATTTGTAGATGTTTTTAAATTACCAGGAGACAAACTGACTAGTACGACAGCGGCAAAACATTATATTCCCACACCCTCTATTCCTAAAGGTAGACCAATTACTTTAAAAAATTATAGGTTACCTCAAGCTCATCAGGAGGAAACTCAGAGGCAAGTAGAACAAATGCTAAATGACGGAATAATTACTCATAGTAAGAGTGAATGGAATTTTCCTTTGCTTGTAGTTCCGAAAAAGATCGATGCAACTGGCAAAAAGAAGTGGCGAATTTGCGTGGACTTTAGACGACTTAATGACGTAACAGTAGGAGATAGCTATCCTCTTCCAAATATTCAGGATATTTTGGACAAAATAGGAAGATCGCGTTACTTTTCTGCTCTCGATTGTGCCAGTGGGTATTTACAAGTGCCAATCGAACCAGAGG